>JABYPW010000015.1:0-58086 GCA_016880775.1 Phymatotrichopsis omnivora | reverse complement strand
TCTCAATATCGTGTACAGTGTACCAATCTCTATCCGAGATCTGACTTTGAGAATTGTAACTCCTCTAATACAAGTTCTCTGACCTCAGATGGATGAAGGAACCACTTATCTTAATAAACGATGGAAGTGGTTATATACCTATAAATGGCTACGCCACCCTCTGGATCACCTGATCAACATCAAGCGAACACCATTCCCCTTCTTATATAGCTGAGAAGTACGTTCTGGTCTTTAGAAGACCGTTGACATAACTCAGTCCTTCAATCCATCATCAAGATAACTAAGACAATAGGAGAGAGGCAAATCACTGTGCAATAGGTACAGGTTTCCCTGCCCTAGGCTGGTCACCCCCACCAAGGGGTGGTGACAGAGTTAACAAGCCTAGGTAAGACAACGAATATAATAAGTAGCCCGTATCTTGCTTCGTTAAGCATGAGGATCAGTGATGCCGATGATAAACGCTGAGGTAAGCTTAGGCAATCCTATCGTATCGGAGACGAAGATACCGCTGAGGTAGGCTTAGGGAAGCCCACGGTATTAGAGACGAAGATACTGCTGAGGTAGGCTTAGGGAAGCCCACGGTATCAGAGACGAAGATACCGCTGAGGTAGGCTTAGGGAAGCCCACGGTATCGGAGACGAAGATACCGCTGAGGTAGGCTTAGGGAAGCCCATGGTATCGGAGACGTAGATACCGCTGAGGTAGGCTTAGGGAAGCCCACGGTATCGGAGACGTAGATACCGCTGAGGTAGGCTTAGGGAAGTCCACGGTATCGGAGATGAACCTGGCAGAATCTGGCAGAATCTTGGAACCGAGGAAAATCAGAAGTACCTAGCACATACTAAGAAATTCCCCACGGTAAAATGCAGAGCTCACGATATCACCACAACAGTACGATTATAATTACTGCAGTCCTAAGACCATTATGATTCCCAGGAGGGTAATTCGTAAGTCGACTTACACCGGAGTTGAACCTTGGACCACATACAGGTGTATGTGGTATACAGTCTTCACCCTCGGGATCACGTTCTGTGGAACGAGACCTTTACCGCTGTCCCAAGCTACCAGATCGACAAGGCCATCAGTATTGAGGAAGGAGATACCACTGAGGTAGGCTTAGGCAACCCTACGGTATCGGAGATGAAGATACCGCTGAGGTCGGCTTAGGCAAGCCTACGGTATCTCCTTATGAGGGAGTGCTGAGGTAGGCTTCGTGAAGCCTCCTCTTATCACCCTCCTTAAATACACCAATATATGCATCCTGTTAGATAAGGAATGACATTGTTCGAATCCCATAGAAGCAACTTCATGCAAGTGTCTCTTTTAGGTTCCTTCTAAGGTAACACGATTATGCTAAACACTGATCATAGACTTGGTAAAGATTACCTGTGATCATCATAGGTTTAACCTGATATTCTATCTTCGATAAGACTTTTATATTGCCTATATAGCTGATCATGCCATAACTATTAGGTAAGCTTTAAACGAGTTCGTCAAAGCCTCTATTATGCCATGCCATTCTATATAAACTCATGTAAGCATTATGCGACCATCAGGTATAGCCCTTTTATAGTTCAGGTAATGCCACTATAAAATCGGTGTTTGTAACAGAAAAGTGTTTCAATGAGAAGTCAGGAAATATAAACACAGGCATACCTCAAATGCCAATTTTATATGGCACAGAACAAGTACTTCCAGATGATCCAAACAACAAAGACAGATACTGGAACCAGTGGATCGAGAATGCTAGTGACCAGGATATGTAGAATTACAAATCAGTACAAATAAAAATGTCATAAGACCATAAACCAGTCATAGAAGCAGGAACAGCCACATAGTACAAAGTATAATTTGTCAAATAGCTGATTCCCCCAAGACCACAACCAGAAGCCCCTGTGCCCAAGTGGCACATGGACATGCCAGATGTCACCGAATACGAAATCTACAAGGGACTACGAAAAACTATGAACATACCCCTAGGAAGGAATGCAATTCTATACCTGGTATAGAAACAAGTCACTAAGGGACCCCTGCACATTCTCGGAGGGATAGTCAATGAGATCCTTGGCCATAGATACCACCTAGACAACCTGAAGGAAGCACTCAGAGTGCTCATCCTAAAGCTAGGGAAAGACGAATATGTACCAGTTAGATCATACTGGGTGATTGCACCCCTAAACACAATGTCCAAAATAGTGGAAAAAGTTGTCTATGACAGACTGTATGTGCATGAAGTAGCTCATGGCATGAATCTAAATACCAATATGTCACCATCAAATAGAGAGGAATTGCAGATGCTGCTAACTGACTCTTCCATAATGTCGACTGCCTGCAGAAGGCAGGGTACAAGGTAAGAACAAGGTTCTTTGACATATCAGGAGCTTTCTACAACATAGAACAATCCAAACTTAGAAAGCACCTTGAGGAAGGCAATTCACTGGAATACTTAACCAGCTGGATACTCTCCTTTATGAGTGGATGATCAATAACAATAACATTCCCAGGAGCCACTGAGACTTTGCACCCAGTCATGTCAGGCACAGCATAAGGATCACCAATCTCACCACTGCTCTTTGTAATATACATAGCCCCCCTCTACAAAACAACCAAACTGCAAAGCCAGGGATCATTTATCGACGATTTTGTAGTTATGGTATATTCATAGTGCTGAAGCGACAATAACCCCAAGTTAAGCAGTGAATATAAATGACTGGAACAAACTGTGAGGCCTATGTAAGTTAAGTTTTCCTAACCTAAGACAGATGTTAAGCATTGGGAAACCCATCACAAGAAAATGCCCACCAATAAACTCCAACCGATTGAAATAGGAGCAGAGCATATAACCTATAACAAAGTAGCCCAGTACCTTGGATATTTTACCTCCACAAAATGAATGCCACATGTGCACTACAAGATACATGTCATATATGCCATGAAATAGTTTACTATGTTAAGGTGAGAAAATACTGTGCAAACAGGCCTAATACTATATAACTGCAGATGACTAGTCATAGGAATACTTATCCTACAAATGATGTACTGAGCAATAGTATTGAAACCTGACCAGACCACCATCAATCTCTTGACAATGCAGTTCTACTAGATGGCCAAGTAGATCACAGGACACTACCAGAAAATGAACACTTACCAAGTCCTAGGGCAAGCAAAAATCCTACTGCAGGAGATATGGATCACATACCTATGGGACTGACCCAGCCCAGCCAAACATGATGGTTGCCTAGAAAACATACCCAATAGCCATGCCTAGAAAAGAGGTCAGCACACACTGGGCATAACTTGTGAGGATTGTATACCAAGGCAAGCAGAAAGGAATGTATATATAACAGTAGAACACCAACAATATACATAAGCCTAGGAGCTCCCCTCCAGTGCAAATTGACAAAATACTTACACATATTCTCCCATACCTCCAAATAGGCCTTTAGTTCTATTGAAAAGTACAAGACAACAAGGTCACCCTATCTATATACTCAACACAGGTGCTGGAACAGTAGATCTGGAACCAAATGATCGAAAGATAGAAGATGACCACCTAGGAGCACTCCAGAGACAAAGAGGAAATATCCCTCGGTGAAAACTAAATCTTCAACCTCCCAATCAAAATCATAATATGACTGTTCCAAATGGGGTCTAGGCAATCCCACCTCTCTATGATGATGTTGTGGGGGCTGAATCACCACCTGTGCACACACTGCCATCAATACTACAAAACTATTCAACATGCCATACTGGAATGCCCAGCTCAAGTATAAGTGAGAGAGAAATTCATACCATAACCATGAACCCTAGAGGGCATGTTTCAGTCTAAGTAGGAGACCTGACAAATAGCCAACTATATATCGAAAACCAAAACCAGAATCCCCAATAGGGCCTACCCTTACTGCTACCAGGTGGTCATACCTGTTCACTCTGTACCCACTAGACCCCCATCATGTACCCCCTCCCCCTCCACATCTAGCATGTATTTGACATGTAGGCCATTTAGATTCTTTTTAGATTGGAGGCCTTTTATAGAGGTAGCTCTAGCTGATAGTTCAGCTACCCCCCCATCTGATTGTCTAAGTCCCTTGTTATATTTTTCTAATGTATCTAATTTTCTCAAGGAGGATGTTGCCCCACCTTTTGCTGATTTAGATTTGACTTTGCAGACTCATTTTCATTTATGTTAGAGTGATTTGCACTACTTTTCTGTTTCTTTTTTGGAGATGTTTTCTTATTACCTTATAGCTTTACATAGCTGCACAAGGATGTTCTTGTAGATAGTCGCTTACATGACCATAAGAATAAGAATGAATTACCCCTACCCTCCTGGTCACTAGTCTTGTTATCCTCACATAAACCTCCTGCTGGCTAGCTTCAAAGGATAAGCTTGTTGGCAAGCCTGCTTCTTCTATTGTCATCACAGTAGTGGTGAACAATAATCACTACTGCATATCCCAAGGCCTAACCATCATCAATGAGAACCATTGGACTAACTATTACATTGCCTTCTCAAAGGCTACCCAATGCTCCTGCTGCTACCACTTTAGCCATCAGCAGCTAAGTGCACATTCTCCCCCTGCTGCTCCCTTTGCACCAGATCTTATGCCATCTTTGAGCATTTCTGTAGTGAGACAGAATGCAAATGCTGTGGGGAACAATATGACCAATGGTACTTAAGTGTGCCAATTGCAATGCCGCCCACCCTGCCAATGACACAATCTACCCCAAATATTCAAAATCCTGAGCCAAAAACAATAAGAGAGTGGAGAACCTGCATGCTGTGATGAAAGAGGGAATGGAGACTTAGGGCCCCTCAGTATTTCATCTCCTTTTCTGCTAGTGTTATTCCCTTTATGTAAAAGTTTTGTGACTTTAGCTAGTGTTTTCTCCTTTGTCTTTTCTCTTCCCTTTTTCTTTGGTTGGTGTTTCTCACATCTACCTCAATCCCTTCTTGTTGTATAGTTCACCTTGCTAGAGATGGGAAAGAGGTTCCCTAAGCTTTTCTTTTATTTCTCACTTAAGTTTATCTACTAGTATTACATGCTGGATTGCTAGGTTTTCTGCCGGTCGCATTTCTTTTCTGGATTTTACATTGCCCATCATTCTTTACTTCCCACCCTGTTTTTTCTTTAGTTTATTATGTGTAAGTGAGGAGGATTTGGGTACAAACCTGTATTTTATCTTGTAGTCCATAGCAATACTGGCCATAAGCCCACTATCTTTTTACCTCCATCATAACTTTACATAGCTAAATGTGGAGGTTCTTTTAGATGACCCCTTTGGGGTCATAAAGATAAAATAAAATCAATTACCCCCTCCCTCCCCTGGTCACTAGTCTTATCTTTCTTTCCTTCCCTCTTTAGTCTATAGACTAGATATGAGCCTTAAGAATATATTAGTTCTTTGCAAGTAAAACTTCTCTTGCACTTCCTTGTCCTTCTCTAGGAACTTGTATTTGTGAATCCAGACAGTTATTAAGATATCTGAGTTTACTTAGTAATATGACTTGGTTAAGTGGTACTTGCACATTACCAAAATCACCAAGGAGACACCTCCTATAACACTATATTCTTAGATCATGGCTAGCAGTGACACTTCCATGATTGATACCACCATAGCACTTACTCTTTACCAGGGTGACACTCTCTGCTAGCTGGGCTAAGTGCCCTCAGCTACCACACAATCTAGGAGGAAGATCCTCAAAACTTCTATCAAGCTAGAAGATACTGCAAAGTCATGCATGGAGAAAACACTAGATCTCCATCCAGCAAAACTTTCTGGAACTCAATGCTGCTTTTCTCCAAGTTATAGACTTCATTAGAAATAAAGTATACTAATAGATCAAGTCCTAGCTCCTAGAAGACTTCCAGAAGCAAAAGGAGGAGGTTTAGGGCATCCTCTTCTCAACCATCATGACTTAGAAGCAGATGGGAAAGAAGATTCCTCCCATCCTCGTATCATTTCCCCCAAGGGTCACAAACATCCTTCTGCATACAGTGAAGCTCCTCAAGGAGCAGAAGTATGAAAATAACTTCCAGGCTTCTAAGATCTAGGAACAAACCAACCTGGAATACTCTCTGCTGGTCGAACAGTTAAAAGCTGAAAACTCCTCACTCATTAAGGAGCTTGGAGCAGCAAGAGAGGCCTTGCAGGTGGCAGAGGACTTGCAATACCTAATAGAGTTGCAAACTGATGACAATCACCTTTAGGACAAGAATTCAGTCCCTAATAGAGACAGGGTGTCCTTGGAATCCTAGCTCAAAGCAAAGCAAACTAAGCTGAGGATTATAGGAAGGAAATCAGTTTCCCTAACCATGCTGAATCTAAGTATCAAACATTTCAAGGAAGATCTTGACATGGCTGAAGTAGATGTAAAGCACTACTATGATCTCTACACCCAATACAAGAAACCAGTAGAATCTGCACTCTCCCCTATACCATCAGTGATGAGAAAACATACTGAGGAAGTAGAAGACTTCCCCCTCTCATCAACTATCCCAGATACAGTCTAGGAGATACCCCTGCAAAGAAGAAGTAGAGGTCTCCTTAACCTTCTAGCTGTATGAAGGGTTACCCTGACAGCGCTTAGCGAGATCGCTCCTGTATTACGCGACTATGTCATATGCTCTTAATTGAGTGCGACGCCCCGTCTGTACATCAGTGATCCGAGGGAGGACAAGATAAGTCTCCTTAACCTTCTAGGGAAATACTAGGGGCTAGAAATCTAGTCTATCATGAAGGGTAACTATGAAGAGCCCTTCACCTCTTCTGGAGCCACCCAAGGAGAAGACATGAATGGAGGATACACCCCTTACAAGAAGGGATGTTGAAGAAATCATTTGGGGAGCCCTATAAAACCTTAAGGCTCCTTCTCCTCCTACTCCTATAGAATGAGCCCTGGAAAGTACCACACTACCACCACCACCTTAACAACCAGTCTAGAACTTGAAAGGACCAAAATCTCCTACACCTGACATGTTTTCAGTTAAGGCTGAAGATATCTTCAGTTAGCCAGCAGATGGAAGAAGCTGCCAAGGCCCTAGGAAAGAATCCTTGGCCTTCTTAGCAAAAAACTAAACTGTCCTAAACAAATACAGCTGAGAAGGGCAAGTAACCCTAGAATAAGGACAAGAAGGACAAGTCAGACAAGCTAAAGTCTGACTCGAAGCCTGGCCCTAGAAGCTCCTGTACCTATAAGGAGTTCACCTCCCCTAGGCCAAGGAAAATGATACTAGTCAGAAGTGTGCTTGCCAAGGACACAAGGTGAGTGAGTGTTTCACCTTCAAGAAAGGCTACATTCCCTCTACAAAGCAACACACCTCAAAGAGGAACCACAATGACAAGGAAGATGATAAATCTGAGCAGTCATCAAAAAAGGCCAAGGTGGAATCAGTGGAAAGGGTGGTAAAACTCCCAGACATGTAGGTAGATAGTGACAACATCCCAATGGTTTGAAGAGGTACAACTTGATGACCCATTATTGTTTCCTTTATTAACATTTTAACATTGATGCTGTAACATATTTGGAGCTGGTGTTCCAGGAATTTTCCTAGCCCTGGTTCTTGGTAGGTGGGCTACCAGTTAAGTGGCTTGTACTATTAGTGATGACTGATGACCTCACAATTTACAATTATGATACCATGATACATGAATTTCTTATGTCCCTTATCGACTGTACAAGTATCTTGATAGATCTTTGTGACAGAGACTTGTTGAGGATGTAGACACAGGTATAGACACAAGAAGCTTTGCAAGAGGGTCTTACTGAGTGAACTCGGATATCTCAACCGGCAAGTTAGAACTGCTTGTGTTTTCTACCTTTATTGAGGAGTTAAGAGGAGATAGAGAATTTATTGAAGAGAAAGCAAAATATATTTTCGAGGCTCAAAGATGGTATAAGACTTGAGATGATGGCTAGAGAGAGAAGAAGAAGAAACAAAACACATCGCTCATCTACTCCCTCTTAAATACCTATTTCTGACTGAGTAACTACAGAGAAACTTTACAAAGGAAATAAAACCCATCGAAACATTCCATTGTGATTCCCCTATTCTTCTAAGATTCCCTAGAAGGAGATCCAGTTTCATGATCAAAGAATCAGAGAGAGATTTTGGCATGATCATTCAGGACTTTCAGAGAAGAACTCTTCTAGTCCTGTCCTCTAACAATATGACTAATCAGCATATCATGATGAGATCAAGTTGACAAGCCTTATCATTGATTGTGTACATCCAATCTTGTATATGTCATGTTGTCAATGCCTCACCTCGCTTATTCAGAACTCAGTGGCAACAACACTTATCACATGGTTCCATGACTTAGGAGTTGATCACAGGTTCTGACATACCTTCTAGTTGACTTGGAACAAGTTCAACACATGTCTTGGTACCTGGGTAGACCAGTTGGTACAGTCATCTGTAACAATCTTAGTACTCAATGTCTAATCTTAATTGCTGTTTCTTTTTGTTCTCTTTTACCTGCCTGAGGATGGCCTTAAGGTTGAAATATGCAGGTCATATAGCAGTGCTGATATTCATTCTAAACTACATTACATCCAACATCTTAGGAGTGTCTTCCCTACACTACACAAGATATACATACACAAGTATACACACTATGTTCTGCAACATCCGGCCACAATATTCCCCTAAAGATCAGGGATCCTATTCACAGAAATGATGACCATAGCTTCCAAAACTAAAGGCCCTAAGCAGGGGACATGTATCAAAGTTCCTGTCATCTTACAATGGCACACTTCTGTTAACTATGAAATCATGACCTAAATATTAACTGCAACTGTGAAACTTGATAATGGTACCACAGGAGCCCTTATCTCAAATAGGCTCCCAGTCCACAGAAGCAAGTGACAGGTCCTTGTTAACCTCTACACCTATAATGGGACTTGCAAGCAAGAATGGTATTATACCCTAAAGCTTCAGATGCAAATCCAGAACTACAAGGAAAACATATACTTCGATGTAGGACCAATGCCTTCTGATGTTGACATCTACCTCCCAGTGAAGTGATTCCAAGATCATAACCCAACTATAGACTATGACAAGGTAGAGTTATTGGGCTTCTATTCTGATAAATCTAAACATCATCTTGTTAAACCCCAGATCTCCATGGCTTCAGCTTATGAGGTCTTGCAAGATGATAACTTCTACACCAACACTTTGGCTGTGGGTGGAGGTTTACTTGGGTGGGTTGACACACCCATTTGTCCAGCAGAGACATTGAGATAGTGCTCTGCCATAGCAAGGCTAACTTTGGAAGACTCCACAGAGTTCTTCCTACAATCCTTGTCTGTCAGCTCTTCAGAAACTAACAACTGGGAACAACTTTTCCTCAAGGCATTCTCAGAGCAGCTAGCATCTCAGCTACCACTGCACCAAGAATAGGATATGAAGTTAATGATGAAGCAAGGAGCCCAACCTACCTAGGGACCAATTTATAAACTCTCAGAAACTGAGCTTAAAGCCCTCTAAGAGTACATTCATACCATGCTGAAGGAAGGCAAAATAAGTTCTTCTAAGTCCCTAACTGGAGCTCCCATCCTCTTTGTCAAAAAAAAAAAAAAAAAGGCTGATGGATCCCTCTGCATCTGCATCAACTACTGAGGACTTAACAAAAGTCCTCATCCAGAACCCTTACCCTCTTTTCCTCATAGGTGAACTGTGAGACAGGATAGGCAAGGCCAAAATCTTCACCAAGCTTGACTAAAACAATAGCTACAACCTAATCCACATAGCCAAGGGGGAAGAATGGAAAACTGCCTTCTACACTTGTTACATGTAGTATGAATACCTCATTATACCTTTCAGTCTTTGCAACACCATAGCCATCTTCTAAGAAATGATGAATACCATCTTAAGAGATCTCCTCGATGTAGGCATCATTGTATACCAAAATGATATCCTTATAAATGCAGAAACCTAATAGGAATATGACTGCCTGGTAAAGGAAGTTCTCTCAAGACTAGACAAACACCAGCTAGCTCTCAAGCCTTCCAAATGTTACTGGGCAGTGGACAAAATTGAATTCCTAGGATTAATCATCTCAGCTCAGGGGACAAAGATGGCAAATGATAAGGTACAAATGGTTTAGGACTGGCCAACTCCAAAAATGGTAACAGATATTAGGTCCTTCCTCAGGTTTGCCAACTTTTATTGAGCTTACATCAAAGGATTCTTGAAACTGGCCTCCCCCCTAACAGACCTCACTAAGAACAACACACTGCAGAAATGGGGAAAAGCTCAGAATGACTCCTTTACTAAGCTTAGGAAACACTTCACCATTGCACCCATTCTCGCTGGCATTCCTCTCCCCATTGAAACTGATGTGAGTAACTTTGCCACAGGTAGGGTTCTGTCCAATCAGTTCCCTAATACAGGCTCCTCAAGAATCTCGACAATCCCCCTACCTTGGGGTGAAGGTCCTCCTCGCTGGCCCACACATGAGGCTGGTCCTCTCTGTTAGTAGCATATGATGACAACATCAGATGCTCTAGAACCTCCCACACCTTTCCAACCATGCAAACTATGGCTTAGTGAGACATTTCTCATGCAGCGATACACAAGATACATTGTCAACACACATCCTTTGTCCAATGCCTGACTATGTAAGTGAGCAGGTAAGCGGACACATGCAGTCAGCCTCCTTATCAACATTACGATATAGGATCATACTGTCATACTATGTCACTTAAGCGAACCTCTGACCATACAACACCCCCACATATGATGCTTTCAGAGTTCCTAGGAGGGGTGCTCAGGCCCTATAGAGCGATCACACAAGACAACCTCAGCAACCTCGCCTGTCGCAACAAAAACCTCAATGCCCCTCACAGTACCAAAATAAGCAAACCTAAGTCAGGAACCCAAGGATGAAACAAACCGAACCAGATGGACAACACATTCCCCCTCCCACAAGATGCCTGACTGCAAACTCAAACCAGTAGAAACTAAACTGATCACTACAATGCCAGCTCGCTTATGATAATCTATTCCGCCTGCCAACACCAACACACTGCCAAAAGTACCCTTATCACCTGGAACTAGTAAAGGTAGTTTTGAGTTGAGGAGATGGAATTTTCCTTCTTTATTATGTAAACTAGTCACTCACTTAGGCAGGTATTTCGAGGAGGAGGGGATTTTGAACTTTTTTCCTTTATTTTTCCTTTGTTTTCAGTTGGGAGAGAACAGGTGCTATGCCATAGTCATTGACTGCATGCACAGACGCCCCGTCCGTACATCAGTGATCCGAGGGAGGACAAGATAAGACTGCATGCACAGGACCTAGGTAGCTATAGAAGAAGTAGAGTAGTTACCAAACAGAAATGAATAATCATCATTATCATCAGCTCCCTGATAGCTCCTTGTATCCCATTCCCTATTTCTTGTACAAGATGCATCCCCTAGAGCACAACTATGAAATCTACGATAATGAGATGCTGGCGGTCTACACTTGTCTTTACAAGGAATGGAGGTACTAGTGTGAAGGTTCCCTAGATCCTGTCTTGGTGCTCACCGACTACAAAAATCTGGAGTACTTCACCACAACCAGAACTTTGTTGAGAAGGCAGGTAAGGGTGGATGGAGAAATTGGGAACAATTGGCTACAAGATCATATACAGACCAGGTACCAAGAACACCAAGGATGATGCACTATCACGATGTGGGGACTACATCTCTACAGAGGTGGCACTAGAGTGCTGACTCCTTTTCCTCAAACTGGGCTAGTATATTACAGCATCTTAAAGGGTAGCCCTAAATATTCACCCTAAGTTCATTGAGGACCTATGCAGCACTCTAGTCTCTGACTTAGAAACCTAGGAACTTGTCAATAGTCTACTATCTAGATATGAAATTCTGGATAGTATACTCCTATATAACAACTGGTGGTTTGTCCCCTTACACCTTAGGGTGAGGATAGTCTAGTGGTATGGCTGTCCTAGTGTTATTGTACAGTAACGTGCAATGTTATAGGTTCAAATCCTGCTTGCCTCATTCCATACCATGAATTTCTGGTTGGTTGTAGGTTTTGTAGCATAAGCGAGTTTTCCCTAACCATGGAAGGTTGCCTAATTACTGGTTTAGTCCTTGTAAGCAAATGTGACCGATGACCTCAATGGCTGTATGAAGGGTTACCCTGACAGCGCTTAGCGATGTATCACTCTATCTGTTAGTTAGGCCATTCGATTAACTTCGCAAATAGTGCCACTCCGCTAGAGATTGTGACCGATGGAAGAAAAGTATAGTCACTAGTCTTCATTAGGCTCCTCCATAATCTCGATACCCCCCCTACCTTGGGGTGAAGGTCCTCCTCGTCCAACACATCAGGCTGGTCTCTCTTTTTTCGAGTTTTCACACCTTTCCGACAGTGTGAAACAGTGCTAAGCGAGACACTTCTCTTGTGACAATACCTGGGATATATCGTCACCCCCACCTAACATTTGCCTGAGGCCTGACCATGTAAGGGAGTGGGTGGAGCAGGCACCCATAGTCGGCCCCGCTCTAAGTGACATTGCGGTATAAGATCGTACTGCCGTACTATGTCACTTAAGTGAGCTGATGACCAACATCATGACACTCTCAGAGTTCCTAGGAGAGGTGTTCAGGCCTTCTGGAGTGTCACACCTTATGAGCTAAGGATGTAGCGGTGTCTAGCCCCTCTTCCCTTTGGTCACATCAGGCAGCCTTTTCCTTTTTCTACGTTAAGAGACCAGATGATTCGAACGGTAGTTCCAAGGAGGTTAATCAGCGATTTAACCTTATAGTTTTCAGGTAACAGTGTTTGGCCACCGATCGCTATCAAGCCTATTGTTGTGTCTGTTGGTCAGGTTTTACAGTCAGGGGAGGCAAAGGATTTCTTTTGTTTAAAGAGTAATGCGAAAAGCAGGAGCGAAGGATTTCTTTTGTTTTAAGCCATGTTGCTCATTTTATTTCCTCTTTTTATAGTTAGACCATTCAATTAAGTTCATAGAAAAGTGGCCCCACTATGGGAATAGTGTATTTAAATAGGGAATAGAGTATCGTCACTAGTCTTCATAGGCTCCTCCAGAATCTCGATACCCCCCCCAACTTGTGGGCTAGTCTTTTCAGTTTTACAAGCATATGATGATCCTTTGCAGATGCTCCTGAAACTCCACACCTTTCCGACTGTGCAAACCATGGCTTAGCGAGACACTTCTCTTGCGACAATACCTGAGATATATCGTCGTCTTTGTCAACGTTCCACTAAGGCCTGACTGTGTTAAGCGAGCAGGCAAGCAGACACCCATGATCATTCTCCCCAGTGAGGTTATGACACAGGATCATACTGTCATTCTAGGCTCGCTTAGCAAACCTCTGATCGAGCAACAACCCTGCAATGCTCTTAGAGCTCCTAGGAGGGGTGCCCAGGCCCCCTAGAGCATCACACCTGACTCTACCAAGGATGCAGTGGCGTCCGACCCCTCTTTCCCACAGTCGCTGCAGGCGACCTTTTCTTTTTCTATGATAAGCTAACATACGGTCGGGGGAGGTGGAGCATTTCTTTTGTTTAAAGGGTAATGCGAGAGGCAGGAGTGGTGGATTTCCTTTGTCTTTAGCCATGTTGCTCATTTTATTTCCTCTTTTCATAGCTAGGCCATTCTATTAAGTTAGTACAAAAGCTGTCCCACTATGGGAAGAGTGTATTTAGCTTTTTTAGCTTAGGGGATAGAGTGTGGTCACTAGTCTTCATCCATCATAGCTTTACATAGCTGCATATGGAGGTTCTTTCAGACGACCCCTTCAGGGTCGTAAAGATAAAATAAAATGAATTTCCCCTGCCCCCCCTGGTGACTAGTCTTCAGGCTTCTCAGACTCTCCAAACCCCTCCCTATATTTCATCTCCTTCCTACTCTTACATTTCATCACTTTTCATCGATATCAAACCTCTCAGCAAAACAATGACCTTGAATACCTTAGCCTTATTGTCTAGGGGATAGGTGCTTGGATAGAGCTTGCTCCACAGGGGACTATCCTTACCTGGACAAGAACTGATGGGTTCCTGGTTGCACATAACCACCATAGTGTACTCTAGTGCCATTTCAGCCAGAAGAATAAACCCAGTGAGGGAGACATCACGACAATGTGCAAGACCTAGCCTTGCTTACACAGTCGCAACCATGTATACATCACAACAACCAGTCACCCCCGACAGGGCCCCAATGCCCGCCAACACCTCAACCCATCACACAGTACCCAAAAATTTAGCAATGCCATACCAAATCCCACCAGCCCAAGAATGGCAAATTGCTGGCCGCTCAGAAGTTCCGCCCATGCAGCTGAGCCAAGGCCAGGTGGCACAGCCAATTTTCAGAAACCCCGCAAACATCAGTCAGCATGACTCCCCCACTCCATTACGAACTAACACCCAACACCTACTAGCCACATTTGCCTCTGATAGTGCTTTCTACAGGGAAGGTGACCTAAGTTCCTAGGCTGTGGATACCCCAGGAGCAGAATACAACAGTGATGGTGACTTTCTCACCATGGATAAAAAGTACAAAGGCAAAGACTGTTATGAACACCGGTAGTGGTCAGTGTCAAGGTACCTAGACGATGCGCTATGATGGAGGTTAGGCTTAGAATGTCAACATGTGAGTATGCCGTCTCTACCCTTTACCATTGTGTTAAGCGCTCTGGAGATGATCCTCCATCATATGACCTCGTGGCATGGTGTGGCCTGGTGTGGCTTTGCCATTAGCCCTGACTAGGCACAGGAAGTCAGCCCCAAAGTTACCACATGATTGGCTATCGGCATGATGTGACATTGGCCTAGTCAGCCATGAGGTCATGATTGGGCGATTGGACTCATATTGCGAGAGACTATCATAAATTGGGAGTGAGGCCTGAGAGTGTGATAGGCGATCATAGTCAAATCGAGTACTAATCATGTCCTGGCCACTTTAGACTCTTCTACAGGTTTCGGCGATTAGGAATCAGGAGATGGTCTACAATGGGTGTTAGTTCCTTGTGTTTCTATTTCCTTTGTCATCTCTTTGTCAGCTTAGGTGAAGGATGGGATATATAAGCATGCAGATGTTCTTGTCTTGTCTTCTCAGGCCTCTTGCACTTTCATTCCCCCCCCCCACATTCCACGGTCGGCTTTCATGAAGACCTCGCCTACCTTCCAAGACAGTCATCAAACAACCCAAACCCAATCCCGTGAAAGAAGCCAAACCTATCCCATCACTGCCTGGCCCTCGGATAGAGGTTGGAGCACCGCTCACAGGCTGCGCTGAAAATAGGAAGCTTTTCACACGGTCGGAAAAACCTAAAAATGTCACAAAACAACCCCATCTCTATCACCAGCTCCGAATCTACCAACCCTTCCCAAAGCAGTGACAACCTCCCAAACCTAGACCCCGCGATCATCAACAACCCAGTCAGAACCAGGCTTCCCACATCCTAGCCCACCGTGACAACAAGATCAAGCGCAGTAACACCCAGCCCAGAGTTCGGAAGCCCACAGGCATTCAACCAAGAAGACATACACAGCTGGGACCAAGATCACCGGCTAACTGAACACGACGTGCAAAGAATGCGAATGGCCGAAGAAAACCCAATGCCCATTCAAACCCCAACCTAAACCCAAACGAGCTCGTCAGGGCACACCACCATCATCAACCAAGGATACCTTGATAACCAAAGTCACACCAGCACAGCCGAAGCAATGGAAATGTTCACCCCCTATGCGCCCACACCCACCCACCAAGCAACCGCAGAGGCGCTCACCAACCTCTCTCCCAATGTGCCTACCCCCACCCCCCAAGTTCCCGCCACCCAATACTCAAGCGCCCCCCAAAGTAACCAGTCTGCCGAAAGCTTCCCAACCTTCAGAGGACAAATGAGTAGATCCCTCTCTAACCTGTCCCTCCCCCCACTCCCCAGCAACAGATCAATGTACGCCGATGAAGATTCCAACAACGACTCCAACACGACAAAGCCTACCAAGAGCAAGGGAAAAAGAAGAGCACAAGAACACCAAAGAGAAACCTTCTCCCCAGTCCCTCTTAAACCCCGCTATGAACTAGCAAGCATGATGCCAGATAACCTCGGCAAAACATTCCAACAATTCATCGACAACAACGACCGAAGGGTCTTCATGAACGCCGAAGCCTTCGGAAGCATAGCTCACGCCCTAAACCACATATGGAGAAAACTAGACGACATGCACACCGAAATGTATGAGCAAGAAAGACAATTAAGAGAAATCAACCACCTCGTACAAAACCAAACCAACGAAATTAGATACCTCAAAGCCACGATCAACAAACTAAACAACCAAAGCCTGCCAACCCAACAAAACCCCCAACCCCCCAAAAACAGAGTAACCCAGTCACCAACCACTCCAGCCACACCCCCAAGACCACCAACCTCCGCACTGAAAGGCCCCCAAACCGAAGAAGGCCCCTCTAAAAGCAACACAATCAACCGACCACAAACATGGGCACAAAGGGTGTCCCAAAATAACAACGCTGAAAGCAGCAAGAGCAACGGCACACAACAAAACCCCCCCTCAGCTCAAGAAAAAAGAAATGGGAAAGAACAAAAAGTCAAGACCTTCCTCACATCAAGAAGAGAACTCCTTCCCCCGACCATCGGAGTCTTTCACCTAAGCGTCACCAGAACAAACCCAGACAGACTCAGAGAGGTCTACATAAAAGTACTAGCTGAACAAAAAGCCCCCACTGAACTAAGAGGCCTCACAGTAAGAGTCAACCACAAGTCAACAATCATCATCACAACCCCCCCAACCCTCACTGCAAGCACACTGGTACCGTACATAGATGCGCTCAACTATGTCACAAAAGAGAACACCAACCCTGAAGTAGAAAGAGATGGATTCAGAGTGGCCACCATGTTCACAGAATTGGTCATTCACTCAGTCCCAATGGCCCCACTAGGAAATGTCCCAGTGCACAAACTTGCAGAGGAACTCTTCTACATTGCAGACGTCGAAATTGCAGCAGCTAGATACCTGAAGAGCGACGAAGACAGAAGGAACAACCCATCTGGTGGAGCCTTCGCAGCAGTGGTCATCCTCATAACAGAAGACCAGGTCCCGAAGCTAGGAAAGCAACTCGTTCTCTTCAACCGCGCATGCAAGGTCATGAAATCTCTCAGACCAAACCCCACGGCAGTATGTTATAAATGCTTCAAAATTGGACACTTCAGTGCAATGTGCAAAGAAGAAAAAGAAGGGTGCAACTTCTGCGGCAACATGCACGAACTTTTCCCCCACCACAATACCAAGAACCACATCTGCCCACTATGCAAGTTCAGCGGGCCATGCGAACACAAAGGACTAATCTGCACCAACTGCAAAGGACCACACAAGGCCACAGACCCCAACTGCCCCTCGGTCAAAGCAGCAAAAGACCAATACGCTAGAGAAGTCGAGGAAAAAAGAAAGGAATGGATGGAACAAGTCAGCATGGAAATCGAAATGCACCAAGATCATTAATGGAGACCATGGAGGAAGAAATACAGTGGGGGTTAAACCCACATCCAGTCCTTAAAATCCTACAACACAACTGCCAGAGATCACAAACGAACTTTCACTCCCTCATGCAAACAGCTGTGCGCAGCAAGGCAAACGTCGTCGCTATTCAGGAACCTCCAACTTTTAACAACGCCCCCCCAACATTCCAAGGATACGCTCGCTTCTACCCCAGCAACACTACAAGATCAAGAGTGGCCACATACGTCAGACTAGATGGAAGAATTAGACCCTTTCCCCAATGGAGCAAAGAAGGAGACTGCATGGTAACAAGGATATACCTCAACAAAGAAAAGTACATAGACTTAACAAATGTTTACAAGCCCCCCACCCAAAAAACAGAAGAAACCCCATGGGAAAGAATCTTTTCCACCAACAAGAACCTGGTCCTCGGAGACATGAATCTACATCACCCCTGGTGGGATGAGGGCACAAAAGACGAAGCAAAAACAGCAGAACCACTGGTGAGCACAGCAAACAAAAACCTTCATCACCTACTCGACGAACCTGAAACCCCGACAAGAATAGGACAAGGAAAAGAGAGAGACACAACAATAGACCTAGCCTTCCTCAGCCCACAACTCGCAAACTGGCGAACCAACTGGCAGATAGCACCAGACACAGCCCAGACCACCAGCGATCATGAAGTCATAGCTATCACCCTCAGCTCCAATCAGGCCACATACAAAAAAACAGTAAGATACGACTTCAAAAGAGCGGACTGGGAAAAAATATAAGAAAACGTTAAAGACTGGTGGCCCCCCCAATACTGACCAGAAGACCCAGATGGCGGGACGAAAGAAGCAATCCAAGATCTCCTCAACAAAGTAAAGGATAACCAAGCCCTGCCCACAATCACCATCCTCCTGAAATCGAAGCCATGGTGGACAAAAGAGCTCAGCGAAATGAAGAAAACCCTGGGACACCTTAGAAGAAAAGGAACAAAAGCCGAGATCGCTGCAGCAAAAAAGGAGTTCAGGCACAAAGTCTACGAAACCAAAAAAGAACACTGGCACAAGTTCCTGTCCGAAATAAACAACAAAGACCTCTGGAAAGCCCTGAAGTACACCAGACCAGCCAGAGACATCCCGTTACCTCCCATAAAAGGCGCAACAAACCTAAACGAAAAAGCCCAAGCCCTAATAGATCACTTCTTCCCAAGCAAACGAGACCCCCTCCCACCCCCCCCCCACCTGGCGAGAAGCTCACCCAAGAAGAAATAACTGAAGAAGAGCTGAAGTACGCCATCAGAAAAATGCTCCACACCAACGCCCCAGGGCCCGACCAGATAGGGTACACCCTCTGGAAACGTCTCACTGAAAGCAACCTGGGAACCATCATCCAGATAACCTAACTGCTCATGCAATACGGAGTGCAACTGAAAGAGTTCAAAGACACCCTCGGAATAGCCCTAGCAAAACCAAAAAAGGATTCGTACGAAAACCCAAACAGCTACAGATGCATATTCCTCATCAACACCCTGGGTAAAATACTGGAGAAAATAATAGCCCTAAGACTGTCACAGCACTCCGTAGACAACAACATGATCACAGAAAACCAATACGGAGCCCTCCCAGGAAGGTCAGTAATGGACACATTAAATGCCCTAAAGCACGACAGCAGATGTGAACAGAACCAGAGGAAAAAGGTCACAATGCTCTTCATGGACATCGAGAAAGGATTCGACAGGGTCGACAAACGAAAACTAATCGAGATACTCCGGAAAGGGAACACCCCCGAATACATAGTCAGATGGACATGGTCCTTCCTGAGCCAAAGGAGCCTCTCATTCTCAGACAAGGAAACACGATCAGACCCAGCAGACATCAATCCAGGAGTCCCCCAGGGATCTCCCATCTTCCCACTCCTTTTCAATATATATGTGGTAGAGCTGACATGAGACAGCGGGGCAAACATAAAGGTTTACATGTATGTAGATGACATCTGTCTCCTTTGTTTGAGCGAAAGTTTCAGGGAAAACTGCAGAATACTGGAGGACTTTGTGAACAATAAGCTCAAGGAAAAACTGGAAAACCTTCTACTCTCTCTCTCACCTGGAAAAACAGAACTACAGCACACCAGGGCAGAACAGCAAGACCGGCTCCCAGTAGAGATAATGGGAGAAACGATACAACACAAGGACACAGTCAGGTACCTAGGAATAATGCTACACCGCGGAGAAAAATACACCCAACACTGCCAACACAGGCTAGGACAAGCGCAAACAAGCCTCTTCAACATCGGCAGACTAGCCACAGGAGCCAAGGGACTCAGCGTACACATGGTGAAAAAACTAGTCAAAGCAGTAGTATACCCGTCTCTATACTACGGAGCCGACACCTTCCACCCAAACTTAGTCTCCAAGAAGGCCATACGAATCCTGGAAAAAGGGTCTAGTCAAGCAGCAAAATAGGCCTGCAGGATGTTCAGATCAACGAACAATACCAAAGCAATCGTCGAAGCAGGCCTTAACACCCCAGAAGTCAAAATACAAAGATACCAGAAAAACTACGGCGCCAGAATACTCTCCTTGGGAGAGGAGCACCCCGTATACCGCCGAATACCGCACCTACCAGACAGAGCAAACAAAAGCCCTAGGCCCTCCAGAACGCCAACCTGGAGCTGCAGGACGTTCTCCAGCACATGGTCCATGACAAGAATGCCACAGATAGATGCTATGCTCTGGAGCATACAAGAAGAACTTGGAGAAAAACCTTTCTCTTTCAACAAGCTCGCCCCGCCCACAAGTGCCTGGCCAATAGACGCAAAAGGAAAACCCAGGCTCGCAAAGTTCAAGGAAAAGAAGGAACAGCTCGAGACTTTCCCAAGGACCTTCAAAAACGACCACCTAGCAATCTTCACAGACGCCTCCCAGGTAGGGGACAAAAACCAAATCGGAATAGGAATAGTCAGATATCTCGGTCAAAAAGAAGTCGTAAGAATAAGCACAGGCCAGGGACATGGACTCCAAGTCTTCGACGGTGAACTAGAAGCGATAAGAATGGCGTTCGAACTGACCGCGAACCTCAAAAAGAGATACCAAGGCATCACCAAGCTCACCATCCTAAGCGACTCCCAAGCAGCCCTGAAGGCAGCACAGAACCCCTACCCCTCGAACACGCAGCACATGGCGAAAGAAATATTCCAAAGAAACATCGACCTGGCAAGCCTGGCAATCGCAGCGCACATGGACTGGCTACCGGTGCACCAAGGCATCTGAGGAAACGAAGAAGCTGACTAAGAAGCGAAAAAGGCCTCAGAATCGCAAACCCCGAAAAACTGAAAACATAAAAAAGTCATTTCCAGAAGCACAGTCAGACGAAGAATCTGAACAATGCTTAAGTCAGAGATGACCCGGCTCACTGGAAAAGAGGAACCGTACACAGACAAATATGACCATCTCCCAAGGTTCGCAGCGACAAGAGCCTACCAGTTCAGAACAGGCCACGCGTACATCCCCAACTTCAAACCCTGGGACAGAGAACACAACATATGCCTGTGTGCAGCCCCCCAGTCGATCGAACACTTCCTCCTCGAATGCGAATCGGCGCATAGCCCTAGAAAAGACATCCCCCCCCAGGCGAACGTCAAGTCCCTACTCTACGAAAACCTGAGCGACTGGGAAAAACTCGTCAAAAAAGGCCTCGGAAGACCGCCAAATAAACAAGGACTGCGCGAGCCCCCCTGTGTTGTCGTCGGATAGAGAGAGAGAGAGTAGATGGTAAGAGAAAGAGAAGGATCCCCTGTTTTGTTCGTGCTTGCGTTTCCTTTTCTTTTTTCTTTTTCTTTTTCTTTTTCTTCCTTTTTCTTTTTCTTTTAGCGGAGAGTCGGAGAAGTTTTATTTAAGCCATGACGCTCATTTTGTTTCCTTTCCCCTAGTTAGTCCATCCTATTAAGTTAGCGAAAAAGACGCCCCGCTGGAGGAAAGTGTATTTAAAATATCGGGAATAGAGTATCCTTGTCTTGTCTTTTTTCCTTCCTTCCTTCTTTAGCACATAGCTTCTTGTCTTCTCTGCGATCGCCATTGTGAAAGCCTTTGAGTTATCTTCAAGCCTTAAAGAATATATTCGTCTTTTCTGTCTTCTAAATCTAAAGTCCACCCTGTTCATCATAGGAATGATATCTTCCAGTTGAGCATCCGTTTAGCTGAGATATCTGAGTTTACTCAGGAGCATTTGCAGAGCATGCCTGAGGTATCATTACCAAGTGATATACAAACTATATAGGGTGATCTGTCACACTATATTCTTTAAAGAAGATGGCTTCTTCCTCTTCCGATGTTCCGATGCCTGATGCATCCTCTCTTGCTCTCGTTGTGGGCACTCAGCTCACCAACCCTTTGTCCTGCACAGTGTGGACTACGTGTTTCTCAGCCTCCAATGTTTCCATGCACGAGGAGGCCACCATTGATCTCAAACCCGCCGAGTTAGCCTAGACCAACAAGCACCAAAACATGGTCATCAACAACTATATGGCCACCGTGCAAGCCTTACACAAGGCTCAGCAATTCTTGGGGGAAGAGCCCTTTAAACAGGCACTTCAAGACACCGAGGAGGAGTTTCAGAAACAAAGGGATGATGTGGCATCCATCGTTTATGCCACCATAGTCCTACATTGCACCATCCAAAAACCCCTCCCAAAACTGTCCATGGCCTTTCCCCCCTCAATGACAAACTTGCTCCTGTCTGCTATCAAGCAGATCTAGAAGGAGTGGGCCTCTTTTGCTTAGAGAGAGGTGGACTACACTAGTACCCGGAACAAGGCCTATCAGGATGTAGTCGCCAAGCTCAATGCTAAGTTGAATGGGCTCCACCAGCAGCTTACCGACCAGACTCTGCACCTGCTGGCCTCTCTTAATAAGCAAATCGTGACCTTGACGGCATCTCTGGCAGAAGCTAAGGCCAGAGTAGATGTCTTAGAGCAAGGTGAGGTCCCTCTCCAAGCTAGACTTAGCGAGGCAAATGATACCATTTTAGGCCTCAGGGCTAAGAATGAGGCTCTCTCCGCTAGGTCTACCTTAAGGAAGAAAGATGTGGTCAAGCTCAGGGAAGACCTGATGAAGGCCAACAATGATGCCAAACTCTGGAAGGACCTGTACTATCAGTACAAGGAGCACTACGGGTCCATAGTCTCTCCTGCGGTGTCTAGGAACCCGGATAAGGTTGTGGACCTGGACGACCAGGCAACATACATCTCTACTCCTCCTCCCCATCTGAGGGTCCTCCGCATAGGTTTGCCTTCCTTTCAACTGCCTTCCTGACCCATCTCCCCTACTCCTTCTCTGGCACCTTCTTGTTCTGCCTTCGCAGGACCTTCTAGGAGAAGGGGCCCAACCTCCTTTACCTCCTTTGCACCTCCACCCTGTAAAACCTCTCCTCATCCCCTTCGGGAGAGTGATGTTCTCCGGATAGTGCAGGAGGCACTCTGAATGCCAGCCCCGCTAGCTCCTCTCTCTAACCAATCAACTCCTACCCCTCCTCCCATGGTTTCGGCCACTTTCAAGGTTCCTAAGCCGGCTGATCCAGAGAAGTTCTTAGGGAAGGCAGAGGACATAAGGAAGTTCATTAAACAGTGCAAGAACTACTTTGCCCTCCAAGTCCATACCTTTCCCCACGACTGGATCAAAACCAGATTCACTTCGACGTACATGACGGGTACGGCGAGAATCTGGCAGCAAGCCAATGCCAGCCGATGGACCCAGCTGACCACTATTTGGGACGACTTCACCGTAGCGGTGAAGACTTACTTCGGGGCCTTTGCCACCAAGCCCTAGGCCATAAGGGAGATCATCAATACCAAGCAAACCAAGGGCATTCTTCCCTACCTCACCCACATGGAGGCTCTAAACTAGGTCGCTCAACACGACCAAGAGACCTTCAAGTTCCAGGTAGAGAGAGGTCTCAAGGAAGATCTCTGCCTGGCCATGGCGGCCCAGACCACACATGATATGCCTGCTGCTGAATGGCTATCCTGTGTGGTCCAAGTGGGCCTGGCAATGAAGGATGTGCATGCAGCCATCCAGGATTCCCAGAAGGGATACTCAACCAAGCAGACCACCGGCCAGTCTACCTCCTCCTCCTCCAACGCGAAAAGGACCTAGGACAAGCGTCCCTCGGGGTCCTCTTCCCATGACAAGAGGAAGCTTCCTCAACTAACTAAGCAAGAGAAGGAGTGGGCCAAGAAGAATAAGGCCTGTCTACGCTGCCTGTCCAAACACCATAGTGTTAAGGACTGTTACTCGACACGGAAATTCTCCATCTCTGCTGTTAAGATTGCCTCTACTTCTACCAAGAGGAAGGCAGATGATGATGGGAATTCCTCCTACTCTAAGTAGCAAAAGACCTCTACCGCAAGAGTGGTTGATCTCCCACATGACTGGAAGGATGGGGATGACGTCCCCATGGTGTAAGTGTTCCTCTCCCCTCGTGGTCTCCCACACCACCTCTTCCATTTTCTTTTGTTCTTTGTTTCCTTTAAGACTGAGTTGGTTTAAAGCATTGAATTGTTGTACATGAAATTTCCTTTAAGACCATTGTTTGAAATTTCCTTGTGCTTTCCTTACTAAGGAGCTGGTGTTCGCAACCATTGTTGAATTCTTGGTGGGTGGGCCTGCCAGCATTGAGGCTAATGTAATTCATGATACCCATGAGTGATGTGTTATGACCTAATGTCCATTATGACTATTATGATACCCTCATCTATTATTTTCCTTCTTTTCTTAGAGGCATTGATTAGAGGTTGTGTTTCCTTTTCTTTTGCAAGTTCTGCCTGAGGAGGACCCATTCTGGGTCGAAATGCACTCGCTGTATAGCAGACAACCATTCTTTACTGCGATTTATCTGATTATCCGATTCTGCCCCACCACCTTTCCAACTCCTATCTTTGGAACAACCTTCTTGCAGACAAGACATATAGCGAGCTCTAGCTACAAGTTTCCTGGGAGAGATCAGGAACGTTTTCGCTACTGCCATTATATCAACCATAGTTTCCTCCAAAGAAGGCCCTGCCCAGGGTAGCTATATCACAGTTCCAGTCACTTTGCAGTGGAAAATGCACTCTGTCGAGGGTCCCCAAATACATGTGATCACAGGTACAGCCAAACTGGACAATGGAGCAACCGGTGCCTATATCTCAGATCAGCTTCCTGTCCCTAATAAGAAGAGGTCCCAGGTGATCAAGGTCTTCACCTACAATAGTTCCTGTTGTCAGGAGTGGTATTACACTCCCAAGCTTCAGATGCAGGTCCTCAACCATTGCGAACTCATCGATTTTGATGTTGGCCCTATGCCTCCAGATGTGGACATATACCTTCCTGTCAAGTGGTTTCAAGATCATGAACAACAGGTCGATTATGACTAGGCTGTTCTCGTGGGATTTCCCTCCTCCAAGTGCAAGAACCATCTTGTGATGCCTAATGTCCAGATGGCCTTGGCACTTGATGTTATAAAGGATGACAACTTATATACAAACTCCGAAGCTGTCGGTGGTGGACTGCTTGGGTGGGTGGACACCCCAGTCAATGAAGGAGTTGTCTGTCGTTGGTGTGCCGCCATGACTAGGGCTCCAGTGGGCACTTTTGCTGAGCTCTTCATGCTGTCTTCCATCTCCTTAACCTCTGAAGGTGACAAGTGGGAACAGATCTATCCTGCTGTCTTCTCTAAATGACTTGCCTCTTCACTCCCTCCATATTGGGAATAGGATTGCAAAATCGATTTAAAGGAAGGAATGACTCCTCCCTAGGGCCTGCTTTACTGTCTATCTGAGACTGAGCTCCAGGTCCTGCATGAGTACCTTGATTAGATGATCAAGGAGGGGAAGATAAGGCCCTCCAAGTCTCCTGCAGGGACTCCTATCCTGTTCATGAAGAAGGCTGATGGTTCCCTCCACCTTTGTGTCGACTACTGTTGTTTAAATAAGATCATTATTCAAAACCGCTATCCTCTCCCCCTTATAGGTGAACTTAGGGACCGAATCGGTAATGCAAAATGGTTCACCAAGCTTGACCTCAAGAATAGCTACAACCTCATTCGCATCGCTAAGGGTGACGAGTGGAAAACATCTTTTCGCACTCATTATGGCTAGTACGAGTATTTGGTGATGCCATTTAGTCTCTGCAATGCCCCTGCTGTCTTTCAGGAAATGATGAACACGATCTTCTGCGACCTCCTAGATCTGGGTGTCCTCATCTACCAGGACAACATCCTGATCTATGCCACTATCAAGGAAGAACATGACTGCCTTGTGCAAGAAGTTCTCAAGCGCCTTGACTACCACAAGTTGGCACTCAAGCTGGCCAAGTGTGTCTGGGCAGTCTATAAGGTGGAATTCCTTAGGTTCATCATCTCCAACAAGGGTATTAGCATTTCTAAGGATAGGATTCAAGCTGTCCGAGATTGGCTGACTCCTACTACGGTTCATAATGTCTATTCTTTTCTGGGCCTGGCAAACTTTTATCAGGTCTTCATCCCAGGATTTTCGAAGATTGCCACACCCCTCCCAAACCTCACCAAGCAAGACCAGCCCTGGACCTGGAGGTCTCTGTAGCAATCTGCCTTCAACACCTTCAAGGCCCTCTTCACCTCTGCAGCCATCCTTGTCCACCATGACTCTTAAATACCTCTTCAAGCCAAAACCGATGCCAGTGACTTTGCCCTTGGGGGCGTGCTGTCGCACCGGTTTCCTGATGGCTCTATTCACCCATTGGCATTCCACTCTCGCAAACTTGAACCAGCGGAGCAGAATTATGAGATCTATGACAAGGAAATGCTTGCAGTGTTCGACTGCCTTTACATGCAATAGAGACCTTGGTGTGAGGGAATGGCTCATCCAGTGCTGGTTGTGATGGACCATAAGAACCTGGAGTACTTCGCGACCACTCAGCTCCTCTCCAGGAGACAGGCCCAGTGGATGGAGAAATTGGGCACCATCGATTTCCAGATAGTGTATCACCCAGGTAAGTCCAATGATGTGGCTGATGCTTTGAGCAGATGTGGGGACCACATCCCTACAGAGGGGGCACTGGAGCTAAGTCTTCTCTTCTATAAGAAAGGACAGTATATTGCTGCGATTGAGAAAAGTTACACCTCGCTTAGTCCTTCCTTTTACCAAGCCTTGAGGGAAGCCATTGCTACTGACCCTGAATGCCAATGCATTCTGAGTTCGCTACAGGAACCATACAGTGTTCATGATGGCCTCCCCATGTGGAATGGTCTGTGGTATGTCCCCCCTTCTCTCCACACTGAGGTTCTCAGGTCCAGGCATGATCACCCCATGGCAGGCCACTTAGGCTGAGATAAGACCTTTGATCTTATCGACAGAGACTTCTACTAGCCACATTGATGGCAGGATATAGCTGAGTATATCTCTGCATGCGACCAGTGCCAACAGAAGGAGGCCCGCTAACACAAGGCCTATGGGCAACTGCTTCCATTGGAGATACCCTTACAGGCCATGGGAATCGATCTCTATGGATTTAGTGATGGACCTCCCTCTTTCTGACGGCTTCACCTAAGTGTGGGTGATTGTTGATCGTTTTTCTAAGATGGAGCATTTCATCCCTCTTGGCCCTAATGTCGACTCCAGGCACCTTCCCAACATCTTTGTCCATGAGATTTGGAGACACCACGGCTTGCTGGCCAACATAGTCTCTGACTGAGATCCCAAGTTTGAAGCCTTTTGGGATCATGTGATGGAAAATCTCAGGGTTAGATTGTCTAAGAGCACTGCTGCTCACGCCCAGACAGACAGATAAATGGAATGGCTGAATCAGGTCCTAGAAGCTTACCTCCATGCATATGTCAACTTTGAGCAATTGGATTGGGTTTTCTTTCTCGCCCTAGTAGAGTTCATGTACAATAACGCCAAATCGTCCTCCACCGGTGTGTCCCCATTTTTCACCAATTTTGGATATTATCCTTTGATTGACACTGTTCAAACGGTTTCTGCCTATTGGGGAAGTGAGGCACTGACACATGAATAGACCACCATCTGGCAACGTCTTTTCGCTGCCCAGCAAAAGATGGTTGCATGGTACAACAAGTCTCACCAAGCCTTGGCGGCTCTCAAGCCCAGTGACCTCATCCTACTAAAGCAAGACAATATCACCCCTTCCCAACCATCCTGCAAGCTAGACGCCAAGTTTGCAGGTCTATTCGAGGTAATTAAACCCATCGGGCCTCAGGCCTACAAACTCAAGCTTCCCTTCTCTTGGAAGATCCACCCTGTTTTCCACATCTCTAAACTGGAACCTTATTATGTGTCCAGTCATTTCCCCATTCACCCCCCTGTTGCTCCTGAGATTGAGGAGGGTGAAAATTATTTTTTCGTTTCCGAGATTGCCAAAGTCTAGAACAATCGGAAAACTAAGCAGGTGGAATACTTGGTGTTGTGGGAAGGATACTCTTGGGATGAGGGTAGTTGGGAACCCTTGGAGTCACTGCTAGTTAATGGCTAACCTATCGATGCTCTCATGACCTTTCAACAGGCCCATCTGGAGGCTGAGTGCCAAGCCACTGAGTCAGAGGAGGCTCCACCACCCAAGCAGAGAAGGAGGAATTGAGGTATGTATAGTTGCTCTTTCCTCCAAAGTCGGTTTCCCTTTAATGCAGCGGGGCGACACCATTGTGTCCATCGCATGATCCTGAGTCCCCTTTAAGCTCCATCGACTTGGGATGATATCCCCCTACAGGCTGCAGGAAATCTTCCTTTCATCCCAGTTGCTCTCAGGGAGAAAAGGAGAATTGACATAAAGTTAACTCCTATGCGCATGAGGGACCATGTGCCTTAGAAGGGGCATAGTGTTATGAACATTGGTAGTGGTCAGCTTCAAGGTACCCGGACGATGCGCTATGATGGAGGTTACCCTTAGAATGTCAACATGTGAGTATGCTGTCTCTACCCTTCACCATTGTGTTAAGCGCTCAGGAGACGATCCTCTATCACATGACCTCATGGCGTGGCGTGGCATGGTGTGGCTTTGCCGTTACCCCTGACTAGGTACAGGAAGTCAGCCCCATAGTTACCACATGATCGGCTATCGGCATGATGTGACATTGGCCTAGTCAGCCATGAGGTCATGATCAGGTGATCGGACTCGTATCGTGAGAGACTATTACAAATTGGGAGTGAGGCCTGAGAGGGTAATAGGCGATCATAGTCACAACGAGTACTAATCGTGTCCTATCCACTTCGGACTCTTCTACAGATTTTGGCAATTAGGAATCAGGAGATGGTCTAGAATGGGTCTTAGTTCCTTGTGTTTCTATTTCCTTTATCATCTCTTTGTCAGCTCAGGTGAAGGATGGGATATATAAGCGTACAGATGTTCTTGTCTTGTCTTCATGGAGGAAAGTGTATTTAGTATAAATTGGGAAAAGAGTTTACTTGTCTTGTCTTCAAGTGTATTTAGATATTTAGTTATCTAGAAATGGGAATAGAGTTTACTTGTCTTGTCTTCTTTCCTTCCTTCCTTCTTTAGCACATAGCTTCTTGTCTTCTCTGCAATCACCATTGTGAAAGCCTTTGAGTTATCTTCGAGCCTTAAAGAATATATTTGTCTTTTCTGTCTTCTCAATCTAAAGTCCACCCTGTTCATCGTAAGAACAATATCTTCCAGTTGAGCATCTGTTTAGCCAAGATATCTGAGTTTACTCAGTAGCATTTGCGGAGCATGCATGAGGTATCTTTACCAAGTCATATACGAACCATATAAGGTGATCCATCACCAAGACAAAGAAATGACCAATGTAGATGCCACCCCTAGAAAACTAAATGCAAGAGATCAAGCCCCTGAATGCTCCCTGAGCCTATGCCCTAGCCAAATTACTACAAACCCACTAGAAGCATTAGAAGAGCTTACTAGTACTACGGCAAGAACACAGGGATTCATACACTTGCTAAGCGAACAGCAAGGTCTCACTGTGGAACCCACAAAAACAGCACTCCTAGGCATGTTCATAGCCAACATGTTCATAGCCCTATGCAACAAAATAGACAATCAATCCAGGTTCCTCATCAACCTCCAAGATGCCAACCTTAAACTCAGAAGACAGGTAGAGGAGTTGGAAAAAAGAATGAAATAAACCCAGCAAGCAGCCCAGAGCATAGCAGCCATGGTTTAATCATGAACATACACACAGGCTACATAGGATACTAAGCAAAAAAACAACCAACTGTTGAATAAAGAGAAGGGTGAAGGACAAAGCAAAGATAAGAAACAGCAACAAGGAAACCAAGAAAAGTCCCCATCTAACAAACAGAAGAAAAACCACAAAAACAGTGCAGAAAAACAAGAAAAACTTCCCAAAAAGCACCATTGTGCAGAGCACCACATATACCCCCTGAAGACTATGCCTGGGGACATACCTGACCATGCCATCAAACCTGAAAGGGTCGCATATCAGCTAGCAATCAAGCTCAGAGATGAAGCAGCACTATCCCCAAAAGACACAATGCTTGAAGTGATCACAATCAATGAAATAGGTACAGTCACAATGTACGCTCCACCACACCTCACCACCGACTACTACAAGCAATACTCCATCGTTATTCAAAATGCAGTGTCTGGGATTCTAATGACAAAATTCAAAACCCTCAAATTCGCACTGGTCACAGCGGGTATAATGATACATGGTATCCCGAGGTTCGCCTTACCCCCACTAGGAACTGACCTCCACAAAGAAGTATCAGGTCAAATCATGGCCACTACAGGAGTCCAAATCACGAGCACAAGAATGGTTAGACCAAAAGATGGCCAAGAAAAACCATTCTACTCTATCATCATGGAAGCCTACCTGACAGAAATTAAGAAAATACACACACCACAGGGAACCCTACTATACAACTGCAGAAGGAAAACAGAGCTCCTCCACTCATCAACACCATACATGCAGTGAAACAAGTGTTGTAGACTAGGACACCCAAGAGCGGGATGCCAGGAGCAACTTCAGATGTGTGCCATATGTGCACAAGAACATGAGACCAAGAACCACCCCCACATATGCGATACCCAAAAACACTCAGAACCGTGCCCAGGATGAAGTGAAAGGGAGCAGAAACTCAGGTGTTACTGTATGAGAGAAGCACCCATAGTCAAGTGCATCAACTGCCAAAACAACCATGCTGCAAACTACCCTTACTGCCCAGCAAGGAAAGAAAGGTTTCAGCAATTCCAAGAGATGATTCAACAGCACAGGTTGAAACATCTCCAGCAGGAAGCACAACCAAGCAATTAAAATGATAACACAGGGAGATGCCAATGGGGTGACCAAAAGCACCCTGCAAACAACAAAATCCCTCCAACTGGTGATGCTCAACTGTACAGGAAACAACAGAGTGTTCATCAACTACATGCAAAACCAGAAATCTCCAGCACAAATTATAGCTATCCAGCGCCCATACCTACACCAAGGAAACCTGATGCAAGCTAAAGGATATGAGACAATCATACCCCAAAGAAAAAGAGAAGGAAGAATCAAGTACGGAACAGTTGTATATGTTGAGAAGTGGATAGCAGAGCGTTTTTCATTTTCTCCGATACCTGGGATTTGAGACCCAGACATTGTGGCATTGAATTTCAAGTTGAAGGATTTTTCCTTTTCTTTTTCATTTTTCGCAATATACCTGCACACAAAAGGCATAGAATGGACAGAACTATTAACACAGGTATTCCACAAGCATACAGGCCACTGGATAGTCCTAGGAGACTTCAACACCCATCACCTATATTGGAGCCTGTTCCAAGCATACACATGGCATGAGTTGCATGATGGACAGGCTCTACTAGAAAGAGCGACTGACACAGGACATGTGTGCACCAACATTCCAGGAGAGATCACCAGGAAAGACCCAAGAGCAAAACAAGATGGAGTCATATACCTAATCTTTGCAAGCACAAATACATACTGACAGTTAATACCCCTGGAAATAGGGAGCGATGTAGGAAGCGACCATTTCCCAGTGGTAATAGAAATGTACCTACAGGACACAGAATAGGAAAAGCTGGCACCGAACTGGAAGCTATTCCCAACATATGACAAGAACCAGGTAGACTAGGTGTACTAACAACTGGAAGGGATTGTCACCAAATGGGACTAACAAGGGGATTTCCAACAGTTGATACAGAAAACAGTACACCAGATCACCAAAACCCTATATGATGTAGTACCAAAGAAAAATGTCACAAAATACTCCAAACCCTGGTGAAACACCGAAATAGCCATCGAACGGAAAGTCTTCAAAAGAGAATGCAGGAAGTACAAAAGAAGAAAGACCACCAAAGAAAACTGGAACATGGCAAGAAACAAGTACTTCCAAATGATCCAGGCAGCAAAAGACAGGTACTAGAACCAATGGGTTGAAAACGCCAGCGACCAAGACCTATGGAATTACAAATCCTTATGAATGAAAACTTCAAGAGACTACAAGCCCACGATCATAGCTGGAACTACTACACAGTATGAAGCACAGCTGATTAAACAGCTCTTTCCCCCAAAACCGTAACCAGAGGCACCAAAACCAGTCGGGCACCTGGAAATGCTAGAAGTGACGGAAGCAGAAATCCAAGCAGCCCTCCAGAGAATGAGGAATACAGCCCCAGGAAGAGATGCGATACCATACCCAGTCTGGAAACAGGTGGCCAAAGGAGCACTGCACATCATAAAAGGAATAGACAATGAAATACTTAGCCACAGATACCACCTTAATAACTTGAAAGAAGCCCTTGGAGTGCTCATACCCAAACCAGGGAAAGAAGACTACAGACCAGTAAAGTTATACCGAGTAATAGCACTCCTCAATATGCTCTCCAAAATAATCAAGAAGGTAGTACATGACAGGCTATATTAGCATGCCATACAAAACAACATGATCTCAGCATACCAATACAGAGCCATCAAACACAGGGGCACCACAGATGGAGCAAATAGACTCTTCCACGAAATTGACTGTCTCTAGAAAGCAGGATTCAAAGTGAGCACTGGATTCTTTGATATCACAGGAGCGTTTGACAATATGCAACAAACAGAGCTCAGAAAAAGGCTAGAAGAAGGGAACACCCCAAAATACCTAATGAGCAGGATACTCTTGTTTATGATCGATAGAACCATGGAAATGATTTTCCCAGGAGCAACAGAAACCATGCATCATGTCCGGTCAAGAACGCTACAGGGATTGCCCATCTCACCGCTACTCTTTGTCATTTACATTGCCCCCATATATGACAGTAACAAACCACAAAACAAAGGATCTTTCATCGACAATTTCACAGTCACCGTAGACTCGAAAAACAGAAGTAAAAATGGATGCAAAATCTGAAGTGAATACCAACAACTGGAATAAAAAGCTGTACCTCTGAAACTAAAATTCTCGCCCCCAAAAACTGACATCATACACTGGGAAATGCATCACAAAAAAGCACAAGATGATGGAAACCAGCCAGTAGAAATAGGTGGAATGGAGGTAAAACCCAAAAAAGTGGCAAGGTACCTCTTCGTGTCCACCAAACGAACCCCACACATCCACTACAAGAACCGCATAGCACATACCATGAAGCAGTTCACCCTAATCAGAAGAGACAATACAAGGCACACAGGGCTCACCCCACATAACCGGAGATGATTAGTAATGGGAATGCTAATACTACAAATGATGTACAGAGCAACCATCTTTGAACTGGACCAGACCACCATCAAGCTGCTCACCACCCAGTTCTACAGGATGGCCAAGTGGATAACTGGACACCTTCACACCATGAACATGTACCAGGTCCTAGCCCAGGCAAAAATTCCCACCCTGGAAGCATGGATCAAGTACCTATGAGAAAGATACATCTTAAGAATATTGACAATAACCAACACAGAACACCCGATAATGTTGGTGATACTGGCCATGTACCCACTTGCGCAACCAAGAAACCCAAGAGACATGCACTGCAAGCTCACAAGAAAGAAAACAGTAAATGGGAAGCAGAAAGGGCTATATGTCCAGAAATGGAACACCCTAGACATACACAAACCAGGAAGTTCCCCACCAGTGCACATTGACAAACTCCTGAGGAGTATCATCCTGTACCTGGAAATGGGAGCGCGATTCCATAGAACCATAAAACCCAATGAAATGACCCCGTCCCTATACTCAACTGACAAACTAGGAGCCAGGATGAAAGAAAAGTTAATAGAAAGGTGGAAAGAAGTAACGAAGGAGCACTCCAAGGATGAAGGAGAAGTCTCACTTGGAGAAAACCAGATTTTCAAACTGCTGATCAAGATCGCAAGCTGAATATTCCAAAGGAGGTCCCAACAGTTCCACTTGTCCACAAACCCCACATGGGGATGCAATGATCACCTATGCACACACTGCCACCAGTACTACAAAACAATACAGCATGACATACTAGAATGCCTGGCAAGAGCCATAGCCTGAGAAAAGTATATTCCCAAACACTGCGACCTGGAGGCCATGTTCAGATCAGAGGAAGAAACGAACCAAATAGCAACGTATATATTGAAAACAAAAACCAGGATACTGACAAGGACCCACACATATGAATATCATGTGGCCATACCTGTTTGTTCTGTACCAAATATACCCCCATCCTGTACCCCCTCTCCCCTGCCACCCAACATGTGTTTATCGTGTAGGCCATACAAGAACTTTTTAGATTGGAAACCTTTCAGAGGGATAGCTCCAGCTGATGTATCAGCTATCCCTCCTTCTACTTTCCTTAGCCCCTCTCATAATCTGTCTGATGTTTCTGATTTTCTCATGGAGAATATTGCCCTATCTTACGGTGATTTGGATTTGACTTTGCGGACTCTTTTCCACTTATGTTAGTTTGTTTTTGCACTACTTTTCTGTACAGAGGAGATGTTTTCTTATTAGTTCATAGCTTTACATAGCTTACAAGGATGTTCTTTTAGATGGTCGCTTACACAACTATAAGAATAAAAATGAATTGCCCCCCCCCCCCCCCCTCCTGGTCACTAGTCTTACCCTGGAGGAAAGTGTATTTAAATTATTGGGAATAGAGTATTGTCACTAGTCTTACCAGGGTACTCAATCCTCTTGAACTGCCCCCTACATTATAATGAGCAGAAACTATCATCAGTGTCACCCTCAGCTGGTGAAAAGACTGCGCCCACTACCAAAGAACAATGGTCAGAGTTGTATGGCTACCACTGAAACCCCTAAGTGAGATAATGAACCAGCACAGCAACAATGTCCTGTAGGAGTGAACGGTAGTCACTGTAGATGGGTTGAGAGTCCCTGCAGTACAACTCACCTTATTCACTATTGTATCATGCATTGTATAGGCGAGTCTCATGATTTGTCCTACAATGATCATCAAAAGTACCCTAGATCACAGTGCTACGAGTGAGTCATGGGGGAAAAATCACTCACATAACTGGCTAAATGATCAGATGCTTGCCCAATGCTTCCTGAGCAAGAAGTGACCATCGCAAGCCCTAGAAAAAGGTTGCAAGTGTGAGCTATGGAGGATTTCATTTGTTGTTAAGGAAGGGTAATGCAAGCGGCAGGAGTGGAGGATTTCCTTACTTAGCCATGTTGCTCATTTTATTTCCTCTTTTTATAGTCAGGCCATTCTATTAAGTTAGTATATAGTGCCATCCCACTATGGGAAGAGTGTAGTTAGCTTTTTAGCTTAGGGAATATAGTATTGTCACTAGTCTTGCTAGGCTTCTCAGACACTCTGAAATACCCCCTATATTTCACTGCTTTCTTACACCTCTTTTTCATCTCTTTTCATCTCTTTTTCATTGCAAAATTCAAAGCAAGACAATGACTTCAAATACCTTACCCACTTTATCTAGGGGATAGGCACTTCGATAGAGCTTGCTCTACAGGGGACTATCTATACCTGGATAAGAACCGATAGGTTCCTGGTCATGTATCACTACTGCAGTGTGCTCTGGTGCCATTATTGCCTAAATAATATACCCAGTGTAGGAGATATTGTGATAACATGCAACACCTAGCCTCACTTACATGGTCACAAAAATGTCTACATCACAATAAACATAGCCCACTACCCCAGACAGAGTGCCCATACCCTCTAACACCTCCACCTGCCACACCATGCCTAAAAAATCAGCTGCACGCTACCTCATCCCCCTACCCCAAGAGTGGTAGGTAGCAGGAAGATCGCAGATCCCACCTACACAGTTAACCTCAGGACAAGTTGCCAAGCTACTCTTCAGAAACCTATCTAACATCAGCCAACATGCCTTGCCCACCCTATCTAGAATGACCACCCTGTACCCCCAATTCACATTCACCCTACAAGGAGCCATCCACTAGGGAGATGACCCCTACACTCCTGGGATGAAGATGTGCTATGACTGGAATACGACAGTGATGATGACCTTCTTACCACAGATGAAAAGTACAAAGGAAAAGACAAGGAAATGATAGATGTGGATGCAACACCCAGGAAACCAACCACAATGCAAACTACAGCTCCCTCGCAATCTCTGAGCCTAAGACCCAGCCAGACCACTGAAAAACTGCTAGAATTACTGGAATAGCTCACTGGTACTTTGGCAAGAACACACAGTTTTATCAATCTTCTTAGTGAACAGGTGGACATCAATGGTGCCCTGACAAAAACAGCCCTACTTGGCATATTCATAGCCAACATATTCACTGCCCTCTGCAACAAAATTGACAGGCAGTCACGCCTCTTGATCATTCTCCAAGATTCCAACTTAGTGCTAGGATGCAAGGTAGAGGAGTTAGAAAAGAAGACAGAGCAAACCCAATAAACACCACAGTACACTGCAACCATGGTACAAGTGAGAAGTTATGCACAAGCCACCTCCCTAGTCCTGAATGACACTAATCTCACTACAACTAGCAATGGTGGCAGTGAAAAATGGGAGGGGAGAGAGAGGGAGCTAGAGGAAAGACAGAAGAAGGATGGGAAACAAGGAAACCTGACCCCCCTGACCATGGAAAGCCAGAAACTGAACCCAGCCTCCAAGCATAGGAACATGCTCCCACAACGGTTCCAATGCAGAGAAAGATGAATGTACCTCCTCCAGGCAATGCCCACTGATATACTCAACTGAGACATCCTCGCAGAAAGGCTCACTTACCACATTGGAGACAAATTCTGCAAGGATGCCCAACTCACTAACAAGGATATGATCTTTGAGTCGGTTACTATTAATGAAATAGGGGTGGTCAGTTATTTTTGTTACCTGAGCTTCCCTAGCAACTTTGATGCTAAAAGAACTGGGGTGTCGCACTCAATTAAGAGAATATGACATAGGTTCAGTAGCTCCCATTTTGGGGTTATTGCTTCCCCCACCTTTTTTAGGTCCAAGTGTGATATCCTGAGCATACCTAAAGGTATGCAGGTAGACACAGCAACAGGCTGAGGAGTCTGTAGACTAGCCTAAGCTGACCTCAGGTTAAACCGTTGATTACCTTCCTCAGAACTACCAGGGTACTTACACCTTAAAAGGTTTGCTGCCTTTGCTGGCCTTCGTTGATACCCAAGTAGACCCCTTAGAGACAAGTCCTAGTTGCCTCCACCACTGTCACACTCATTATTAGTACCTAATACTACTCAGCTCTTTGATCTAGGGCAATGGGAAAGAGACACCAGTAATGTGTTAACTGGGCCCTTGCTTCCTCACCCTCAAAATAGGGGTGGTCAGTATGTACTCCCCCCTATACCTCAAAGCTGACTTTTACAAACCATTCGCCCTAATTATACAAAACGCGGTATCAGGATTCCTCACAGCCCAATATGAACCATTGAAGTTTGTGCCAGTGACTGCTAGCATTATGATGTATGGAGTCCCACCATATGCAGTCCCTGAACTCAGCACAGACATACATGCCAAAGTGTCATTACAAGTGTTGGCTATAACTGGAGTCTAAATCTTGAGCATAAGGCTAGTAAAACTGAAATACAGACAAGAGAAATGATACTATTCCATCATTGTCAAAGCCCACCTATCTGAGATCAAGAAAATATATCAACCACAGGGAATTATGTTATAACAACCGCTGTGGAAGAATGGAAATACTAAACTCATCCACCCTGTACATACAATGTAACAAATGCTAGAAATTGGGACACATGAGAGCTAGATGCACAGAACCAGCCCAAATGTACAACATTTATGCCTAGGGCCATGACACCAAAAAGCAGCCTCACATATGCAACAGAAACCCAAACGACAAATGCCTAGGACAGGTTATTAGAGAACAAAAGCTAGGTAAATACTGCCCACAAGAGGCATCCAATGTCAAATGTATCAACTGCTAAGGAAATCATGTAGCTAATTACCCTGACTGCCCTGCCAGGAAGAAGGTATTCCAAGACTTTCAAGAGATGATTCACAGCACTGTGCTAAATGCATGAACAATGAATAACCCCAACCAACCAATTAAAGTGGCAACTAAGGGCAGCCACAACAAGATGAACAAAAGCATCCTATGCACAACCAAGACCCTTAAAATGGTGATGCTCAACTGCATAGGAAATAACAGAGTGTTTATCAACTACATGGAAAACTAAAAAACCCTGGCTCACATCATCGCCATCCAACACCCTTTACCTACACCAAGGAAATTCAATGAAAGCAAAAGGATATGAAATAGTCTTGCCTTAAAAAAAAAGAGAAGGAAGAATAAAGTATAGAGTAGTGGTATATGTGAACAAGTGGATTGCAGAGTACTTCTTCTCTTCCTTTCCTATACCCAGGATTCAGGACCCAGATATGATAGCTTTGCAGTTTAAGTCCAAGAGTTTTTCTTTTTCCTTTATGTACATAGCCCTATATATGCATCCAAAGGTCACAGAGTGAATAGAGATACTGACACAGGCATTCCAGAACCATCATAAACACTGAATAATTCTATGGGACTTCAACACATACCACCCAGACTGGAGCCCATTCCATGCATATAGTTGGCATGAACTACATGAAGGGCAACAGCTACTGGAGAAAGCAATGACTATAGGTCAAGTATGCATCAACATACCTGGAGAAGTGACACAGAAAGACCCACAAGGGCACCAAGATATGGTCATCGACCTAATCTTTGCAAGTACAAACACATATGGCCACCAAACTGCCCCAGACATCAGACAGGACATTGGGAGAGACCACTATCCAGTATTATTTGAAATGTTCCTGTAGAACATAGTAGAGCAAAAGCTAGTGCCAAACTGGAACCTGTTCCTTGCATATGATGAAAAGAAAAAAGACCAGGGATATGACTAGCTAGAAGGAATTGTCACAGAATGGGATGGTGTGTGAACTTTCCAACAAAGGGTGCAAAAAACCATCCATCAGATCACTAAAGTCCTATACGATGCAGTATCAAAGAAATGTGTTACTAAATACTCAAAACCCTGGTGGAATATGGAACTGGCAGTTGAAAGGAAAATGTTCAAATAAGAAGCTAGGAAGTACAAACACAGTCACACCACAAAAATCAGTTGTAACATAGCATGAAATAAATACTTCCAAATGATCCAAATGTATAAAGACAGGTATTAGAACCAGTAGATTGAGAATGCTAGTGACTAAGATCTGTAGAACTAGAAGTCAATACAGATGAAGATGTTGGGAGACCACAAACTGGCAATAGAAGCAGGAACAGCTACACAGTACAAAGTACAACTTGTAAAACAGTTGTTTCCCCCAAAACCACAACCAGAAGCACCTACACCTAAGTGGCATGTGGACATGCTAGACATAACTGAACTAGAAATCAATGAAGCACTGTGGAAAACCAGGAACATGGGCCTAGGACAGGATGCAATCCCATACCCAGTATGGAAGTAAGTTGCCAAAGGAGCCCTGTATATACTCCAAGGAATGGTCAATAAAATACTTGGCCACAGATACCACTAGAATAACCTCAAGGAAGAACTTACAGTACTCATTCCAAAACCAGGAAAGGACGATTACACCCTGGTAAACTCATACTGAGTCATTACACTCCTACATACAATGTCTAAAATAATGGAAAAGGTCATACATGACAGGCTGTACAAACATGCATTAGGACATAGCATGATATCGGAGTACCAGTATGGAGCCATCAAACAGAGAGGAAGTGCAGATGCCACCAACAGACTTTTCCAAGAAGTCAACTGCCTACAAAAGGCAGGGTACAAGGTAAGTACAGGGTTCTTCGACATATCAGGAGCCTTTGACAACATGGAACAATCCAAGCTCAGGAAATGCCTTGAGGAAGGCAACATGCTGGAATACCTTACTAGCTAGATACTCTCCTTTATGAGCAACACATCAATCCAAATGATATTCCTGGGGGCTACAGAGACCTTGCACCCAGTTATGTCAGGCATGCTGCAAGGATTGCCGATCTCACTGCTACTCTTCATCATATACATTGCTCCGCTTCATAAAGCAACAGAACCATAAAACCAAGGGTCATTCATCAATGACTTTGCTGTCACAGTATACTTAAAAGGTAGAAGCAACAACAACACCAAGCTGAGCAATGAGTGCAACTTACTAGAACAGTCAGCAAAGCCAATAAAAGTTAAGTTTTCCCCACCCAAAACTGATGTCATCCATTGGGAAACACATTATAAAAAAACCCTAGCTGATAAGCTCTAGCCAATCAAAATAGGAGTAGCATACATCACCTACAAAAAGTAGCCCAGTACCTCAGGTATTTCACCTCCTCGAAATGGACATCATATGTGCACTACAAAGTACAAGTCATATATGCTATGAAACAGTTTACAATGTTGCACTGAGACAACACTGTATACAAAGGCCTAACACCCTATAACTGCAGATGACTAGTAATGGGAATGCTCATCCTACAAATGATGTATAGAGCAACAGTGTTTGAACTAGACAAGAATATTATTAAGCTCTTGATGACACAATTCCATCGAATAGCCAGATTGTGACAGGAGACTTATTAAGGATGTAGATACAGGTATAGATACAAGAAGCTTTGCAAGAGGGTCTTACTGAGTGAACTCAGATATCTCAACCAGCAAGTTAGAATAGCTTGTATTTTTAACCTTTATCAAGGAGTCAAGAGGATGATAGAGAATTTATACAAGAAAAGGAAAATATATTCTTAATGCTCAAAGATGGTGCAAGATTTGGTATGATAGCTAGAGAGAGAAGAAGAAATAAACACATCGCTGAAACTCTTTTCCATCAGTCACACTCTCTAGCGGGCGGCTTTTAGCGAACTTAATCGAATAGCCTAACTAAGCGAGGGAGTAATACATCGCCAAGTGCTGTCAGGGTAACCCTTCATACAGCCATTGAGGTCATCGGTCGCATTCACTTACAAGGACTGAACCAGTAATTAGGCAACCTTGCACGGTCGGGGAAAACTTGGTTACGCTACAAAACCTACAACAAACTGGAAATTCATGGTATGGAATGAGGCAAGTAGGATTTGAACCCATGACATCGCACATTACTGTACAACGACACCAGGACAGCCATACCACTAGACTATCCTCACCCTAACAAACACATCATTCATCTGCTCCCTCTTAAATACCCATTTCTGACCAAGTAGCTACAGAGAAACTTTTACAAATGAAACAAACCTTATAGAAACATTCCATTGCAATTTCCATATTCTTTCACAATTCCCTAGAAGGAGATCAGTTTCATGATCAGAGAATCAAAGAAAGGTTTGGTTTGATTGTTCAGGACTTTCATAGAAGGGACTCCTCAAGTCCTATCCTCCAATGATGTGACTGATAAGCATATCATGATGAGATCAGGGTGATGAGTCCCATCATCAATCGTGTATGTCCAATCTCATGTATGTTATGTTGTCAATGCCTCACCTCACCTAGTCAGGGCTCAGTGGTGACAATACTCATCACATGGTTCTGTGGCCTATAGGGTGATCACGGGTTCTGACATACCTTCTAGTTGACTTGGAATAGTGTCTGTGCATGTCCTAGTACCTGGGTAGACTACTTGGTACAGTCATCTATAACACAGATAGATTACAGGATACCATCAGAATACAAACACCTACCAAGTCCTAGCCCAGGTTGATATCCTACCACCAGAAGTATGGATTGCATACCTCTGAGATAAATATGCATTGTGCATATCTAGCATTACTGACCTGATGCACCCAGTTGCAATAGTCATCCTGAAAATATACCTGATAGCCACACCTAAGAAGGAGGTTAATATGCAATAAGGACATCTAGTAAGAAAGGTGCACCACGGTAAGCGGACAGGAATATATGTCCAATAGTGGAATGCAGAGAACATACATCAACCAAGGTGCTCCCCACCCGTACCCTTTGACAAAACACTCAGACACATCATCCTATACCTCCAAACAGGCCTTTGGTTCTATGGCAAAGTACAAGACCACAAGGCCACCCAAGCCCTACACTCCACACAAGCAGTAGAGTAATAGGTCTAAAGCTAGATGATCGATATATGGAAGATAATCACCTAAGACTGCTCCAAAGATAAATAAGAGATCTGTAGACAAGAATGAAATCTTTAGCCTCCCAATCAAAATCGCAAGTTGACTATTCCAAATGTGGTCCTGGCAGTCACACCTGTCGACAAGCACATCATGGGGGCTAGATCACTACCTGTACATTCACTGCTATTAGTACTATGAAACCATTCAACATGCTATATTGGAATGCCTAGCTTGAGCAGATATGAGAGAAGAGTTCATCCTATGACCACAAACTCTGGAGGCTATTTTCTAGTCTAAGGAGGAAACACAACAAATAGTGAACTACATATCAAAAACCAGAACCAGAATCCCCAATAGGGCCCACCTATACTGTTACTAAGTGGTCATACCCATTCACTCTATACCTACTAGGGGGGGGTAATTCATTTTTATTCTTTATGGTCGCGTAAGCACTCTATACCTACTAAACCCCTGTCATGTATACCCTTCCCTCCCCTACCTAGCATGTGTTCTTTGTATAGGCCATTTAGATTCATTTTATATTGGAAACCTTTTATGGAGGTAGTTCTGGCTGATAGATCATCTACTCCCCCTTCTGTTTGCTTAAGTCCCTGTTCAGATTTTTCTAAAGTATCTGATTTTCTTAAGGAGGATGTCACCCTATATTTTGCTAATTTAGATGTAACTTTATGGACTTATTTTCATTTATATTATAGTGTTTGTTGCACTACTTTTCTATTTTGTGGAGGAGATGTTTTCTTATTACTTCATAGCTTTATATAGCTATATGAGGATGTTCTTTTAGATGACCTTTCAGGTCATAAGAATAAAAATGAATTACCCCCCCCTGGTCACTAGTTTTGTGAACACCTACTAGGTACGAGTGCAGGCTAAGATCCCACTACCAGAAGTATAGATCACATATCTCCAAGACAAGTACACTCTATATATATCTAGTATCATGGACCTAGCCTACCCAGTCACAGTAGTCATCCTAAAAGCCTGCCTGTTGGCTACACCTACAAGGATAGTCAACATATAATAGGAATGACTAGTGTACAGAGTACACCAAAGCAAACAAACAGGAATGTATATCCAACAGTAGAACATAAACAACATACATAACCTAGGCAGCTCCCCACCATTGCACATTGACAAGATCCTGCAATACATCATCCCATATCTACAAACAGGCTCCCGATTCCACAGTGTAGTGCAGGACAGCGAGTCCAGCCTGTCCCTGTACTCAATGTAGGTACTAGAATAGCAGATCTGGAGTAAAATGATTGACCAATAGAAGACAATCACTCAAGACCACTCCAAAATGAAGAGGAAATATCACTAGGCAAAAATCAGATCTTCAACCTCCCAATCAAAATTACAAGTCACCTATTCCAGATGAGGTCACAATGGTCACACCTGTCCATGAGCATGTTATGGGGACCAAATGATCACCTGTGCATGCACTATTACCAATACTATGAGACCATCCAACATGCTATCCTAGAGTGCCTAGCTTGCATGGAAGCACAAGAAAAGTACATTCTATGACTAAGATCACTATAGTCCATGTTCCAGTTGAAGGAGTAAACCTAATAAATAGTGAATTATATCTCAAAAACCAGGACTAGGATCCCCAATAGAGCCCACCCTTACTGATACTAAGTGGCCATTTCTGTTCGCTCTGTGCCTAGTAAACCCCCATCATGTACCCCTTCCCCTCCCCTGCCTAGTATGTATTTTTCATTTGGGCCCTTTAAGTTCTTTTTAGATTAGAAACCTTTCATAGAGGTCACTCCAACTGATGTATCAGCTACTCCTCCTTCTGTTTACTTAAGTCCCTTATCATGTAATTCTATTGTATCTGATTTTCTCGAGGAGGAGGTTCCCTAGTCTTTTGTTGATTTGGATATGACTTTGCAGACTCATTTTCATTTATGTTAGTTTGTTTTTGCACTACTTTTCTGTAAGGAGAAGCCTGTTTTCTTACTACTTTATAGCTTTACATAGCTATACAAGGATGTTCTTTTAAAGGACCCTTTAGGTTGTAAGAATAAAAATGAATTTCCCCCCCCCCCCCCCCTCCCTTGGTCACTAGTCTTATCTTTCTTTCCTTCCCTTTTTAGTCTATAGACTAGCTACAAGCCTTAAGAATATATTCATTCTTTGTGAGTAAAACCTCTCTTACACTTCCCTGTTGTTCTCTAGGAACTTGTATTTGTGGATCTAGACTTAGTTGTTGAGATATCTGAGTTTACTCAGTAATACAACTTGGTTGAGTAGTACTTGCACATTACCAAAATCACCAAGAAGACACCTCCCATAACACACCCTGCTATTGTATAGTGTACTGCAAGAAAAAGTCATGTTATCATCATTATCATTATGATGATAGGATGAGGATAGAGGTGAGGATAGTCTAGTAGTATGGCTGTCCTGGAAGTTATTATGTAGTAACATGTAATGTTGTAGGTTTAAATCCCACTTGTACTACTCATAATATACCATAATTTCCAGTTAGTTATAGTTTTGTAGTATAAGTGAGTTTTCCCTAATACTTGCCTAAATAGGGACTGATGACTAAGCATATAAAGGTACTTCCTGATGCTCCTATACAATAGTTATCTGTTATCCAAATTAAAGGATGTATGCACCCTACTATAGTATAGTGTACTGATGGAAAAAGTCATGTTATCATTATCATCATGATAGGATGAAGATAATATAACCTAAGAGATGCTCTCACTGAACCCTATTATCTATAGCCCCTAGAACCCTGTGATAATGATGATGATAATGATAATTCATTCTTCATTTCCTAAACTACTCTTTGTAGCTTATAAAAGAATCTGCATACAGTCAAAGACTATGGCATGCCTAAAAGTAGTCCTCCTCTTTCTTAAAAAATCCACAATTTCAAAATAATGTCAGGAAAAACTGAAGGTAAAACTGAAAGATCAGAAGAAGTATGAAATAGTGTCTCCTCCACCTCAAATCCACTATCATTAGATAAAGGGGAAATGGAGCAATCTGATAAGTATAAAGGAGAAGGCAGAGATAGTCTCTCAGCAGGATCTTTGCCTATAAAATGACTGTCTTACCATTGTACTGTATGTACCTAAGGTATAAATAAACTACAGCAGCTTAGGATAGAGGTGTTACAGAACACTGTACCTGTGGTGTTCCTAGGTACTAGGGCATGTGCAGAATGTAGTTCCAAGTCAATAGAAATCATTATGTCAGAATCTGTGAGTATCTCTTCCCTTGAGTTAAGCCACAGGACCATGTAATGAGTATTATTGCTACTGAGCTATGACTAAGCAAGCTGAGGCTTTGATAATATGACATGTATGAGATTGGCTATAAATGATTAATAAAAAGGCTTATCACCTTAATCTCATGATATACTAATTGGCTGTATTGTTAGAAGATATGACTTGAGGAGTTTTCCCTCCTAGAAGTTATAGATGATCTTGCTAATCTAGAAGCTCTACCTGATCATGTCTTAGTCATCTTCTAGGGAATCGTGAAAGGTTTGTAGGAATCAGGATGGATTGTTTTGATAGGGTTCTTTCCTTTGTTCAAACTCCTTAGTTATTTCTTAGTCAGAATTGGGTGTTATTTCTTAGTCAGAATTGGGTATTTAAGAGGGAGCAGACAAGTGATGTGTTTGTTTCTTCTTCTGCTCTCTAGCCTTCATCAAATGTCTTGTACCATCTTTGAGCTTCAAGAATATATTTTGCTTTTCTTTACAATCTGCTATTGCCATACCTCAACTCTGCAATAAAAGTGAAAACACAAGCGGTTATAACTTGCCAGTTGAAATATCTAAATTTACTTAGTAAAACTATCTTGTGAAAATTCTTATCTTGTCCTCCCACGGATCACTGATGTACGGACGGGGCGTCGCACTCAATTAAGAGCATATGACATAGTCGCGTAACACAGGAGCGATCTCGCTAAGCGCTGTCAGGGTAACCCTTCATACAGCCATTGTGGTCATCGGTCGCATTCGTCTTGTGAAGATTCTTATGCCTACACTTGCAACTACATCCCTTACAAGTTTACCATTATACTATATACTTATTGAGATGGCTTCTCAAGATATCACGATGACTGATGCAACTACTGCTCTTGCACTGGTCACAGAAAACAATCCTCCCAGGCCTTCAAGGTCTGGTCAAGCCACATGCTCTTCTGCTTCCTCTTTAGGGACCCATAAGATTACCCTGAAGGCTGAAGAGTTCAAATTTGTAAACCACCATCAAAATGCCATCCTTGAGGAATACAACTGAACCCTTAAGGCTATTGTTGATGGATGAGAGTTTTGGGGAGAAACAGTTTTCAAGGTGGTAAAGGACTTGATATAGCATTCCTAAAGCAAAGGAATATTTTTGTGACAATCCTCTACTCCACCATAAAACCCTACAGGGAGTTCAACTGAGACCTTCCTTTTTTAATAGTAGCCTTTCCCCCTACTATCACCACCTATTAGCTCCAAGCCATGAAGCAGATTTAGAAAGGAGCGAAAATAGTATGCCATCTCAGAAGCAGAAACCAATGCTGCCTATGGTAACAAGGTGCACTCACTAGAATGAGAGGTATTTGACCTTAAGGGTAGGATGACTCAACCCAATCTCCAAGCATTTAATGCTGGAACAGATTCTTCCTACCTTCAAAAGCTCAAATCTGATATAGCAGAACAATGAGAACTATCCCACACCCTTGAGGTAAGCCTCATACAGGAAAGGGCTAGAGGGGTCCATCTTCAGACCTAGCTATTAGGAACCCAAGAAGAGGTCCTCAAGCTAGAGGCCTCTAAGGAAGCCTCCTCCTCCTACTCAGTTTGTAGAAGAGAAGAAGTGAGAGACCTAAAGGAAACAATTACTAGGTGAGAAAATGACCTGAAAACCTGGAAGGACAAATACTGGAATATGAAGCAACTGGAAGATACTCCTGTTCCTCCTCCTCCTCTAAGCATCTCTTCTATCAGCTCCTTTTCTATGGTATTGAGACCCCATGGCCTGTTTCAAAGCTCTATTCTACCACTTACCACAACTGGACCCTTACAGCAGAGAAGCTCTACTGAGGTTCAGGACTTCAAAAGCTTCATGCCTAGAAGACCATTACCCAAGCTTACCCCTACCCCTGAGATATCTTAGACTTTGTGGCAAGGCTTAAAAGCTGGAGACATTGAGGCCATAGTGTCAAGGGTCCTTATAAGACAAATACTGGCTCCTGCCACTCCAGTTGTTCCTCAACCTGTTCCTCTGCAATCCTATTATTCCAGTGTTATTCCTCTGCCCCCCATGCTAGTTAACTTCATATGGCCTAAGCCCAGTGACCTAAGTTTGGTGGGATGCCTCATAACTTGGAGAAGTTCTTCATGCAGTGCGAAATGTATTTTGTACTCCAGTCTCACAATTTCCCCCAAGACTGGATCAAGGTGAAGTTTGCATCAACCTTTTTCACAGGGCAAGCAATGGCTTGGTGGGAGTCATCCCACAAGACTTGGTCTCAGCCCACCATTATTTGGTTGGATTTCTAAGAGGCTATGAAAGTTTACTTCAGTATTCATCTGCTTAAACCAGTAGCTCTTCAGGAAATGGTCAATGCCTGATAATGCAATAGTATTAGAATACATCAGCTGAATGTAAACCCTCAACCAGAGGGTACTTTATCTGCTAGACATCTTTCAGAAGTAGGTTAAAATGGGGATTGAATGAAGACCTCTAGAAGGTAATAGCTCTCCAGGGTCAGGGCCATATAAAAGGTTACCCTGATGGCACTTAGCAAGTTTGCTCCTGGTTATGTGACTATATCATATGCAATTAAGTTTATGCAATGCCCCATCCATACATCAGTGACCCAAGGGAAGATCAAAGCCTGTCCAGGGTCAAGACTGAAGACTAAAAGAATAGATCTCCAAAGTCATTCATGTAGGACTAACCATAGAGGATATTGAAGCTGGTGTCACCAAGGCCCAAAATGTAAAAAACAAGCTAAATCCTTCTAAGCCTAAGCAAACTAATCCTCAAGCCCAGTCCTAGAAACCTAGGAACCAGACAGGGAACACCTAAAAGACTGAGCTCCCATATGTAACTGGAAAGGAATTCAAATAGGCAAAGAAGAACTCTGCTTGTAGGAAGTGCCTTTGCACATCACATAAGACTGATGAATACTTTGTGAAGGGCAAGAGCACCATCCCACAGCCCAATATTAAGATGGCTGCTAAGTGGAAGGCTTCTGTAGAAGCTGAAGAGGATAAGAGTTCACACTCATCAAAGAAGCCTAAGGGTAAGGAGCAGGCTGGCTAGGTCATTGACCTACCAGACTTATAGAAAGAGGGGGATGATATCCTAATGATTTGAGGATTTCCTTTGTTGAACAAATTATGTTCTTTCCTTTTTTTTTTGCATTTTTTTTTTTCCAAAAGAATTGTCTGCACTGCTTTCTCAAGTTTTGGAATTCATCTTCTGTACTGTTTTCAGGAGCTGGCTTTTTATGGATTTTCCCACCATAGTTCTTGGTAGGTGGGCTGCTAGCATTGAGGCTTGTACTTATACACCACATGAGTGGTGATGACTGATGATACCAAAACCTCATATTTGAGGATACTGATGCTGCTACGAAGTTATGCCTTCCTTGTTTGGTTTTGCTTCCTTAGAGTTTCTTCATAGAACTCTTTGTTTATCTTAGGATAGCCTTAAGGCTGAAATATGCTGGTCATGTAACTTTCTTTGTCCTCCCTCGGTTCACTGATGTACGGACAGGGCGTCGCACTCAATTAAGAGCATATGACATAGTCGCGTAATACAGGAGCGATCTCGCTAAGCGCCATCAGGGTAACCCTTCATATGGCTGCTGGTCATGTAACAAACTACCACTCTCTGATACCAGTCTGTTCTTAACTTCTATACCCTATAAACACCCCTTACAACCTTTCACCTTTGTTGTATAGTAGGCTCCAGCCATGAGCTTCCTACATGAGATCAGGGAATGTATTGACTATGTCTGTTATTTCCTCTACTAAAGAATGCCCAGCTCAGGGCAAATGTATTCAAGTGCCAGTAACTCTTTGCTGGAAAACTCACAGTCTTACAGGGACCAAAACCTATGCAATAACTGCAAGCACCAAACTTGACAATGGTACCACTGGAGCCATAATTAGTTACTGCTTGCCAGTTCCTAAGATCAAAAGAACTATTCTGGTTAATGTCTTTACCTATGATAGCTCCTATAAGCAGGAATGGTATGACATTCCTAAGCTTCAAATGCATGTCCTTAGCCATTGTGAACTCATCGACTTTGATGTGGGCCCAATGCCATAGGATGTGGACATCTATCTATTAGTAAAGTGGTTCCATGATCATGAGCCTTGTATCAACTATGACAAGGAAGAATTAGTCTCCTTTCCTGCTGAGAAATGTCAGAAGCACCTTGTCGCACATAAGGTAGAAATGGTTTCTATATTCTCACTCCTTAGAGATGATGACTTCTACACCAACAATCAAGCTGTTAGTAGCAGGTTGGTTAGGTAGGTGGATACCCCTATCAATGAAGCTATCATATGTTACTGGTGCCCAGCCATGATAAGAGCTCCTGTTATAGACTTCTCTAACATATTCTTGTAGGCTTCTTCCTCCTTAACTCCCTCTGAAGGATCCAAGTAGGAGCAGATTTTTTCCCACTGTGTTCTCTGAATAGATCACCTCAGCACTACCACCTCATCAAGAGTGGGATTGTGAAATTGACATGAAAGAAGGAGCTTTACCTCCTTGGGGTCCTCCGTAGAAGCTATCGGAGACTGAATTATGGGCCCTATAGGAGTATGTTGCCTATATAACAGAAGAAGGTAAGATTCACCCTTCTAAATCACCTGTAGGTGCTCAAATCCTCTTTGTCAAGAAGGCTGATGGATCCTTTGACTCTGTCTGGACTACTGTGGCCTTAAAAAGGTTATCATCTAGAACTGTTACTGTTATGGGAGGTGTGTTCTTGATAGTTTGGTAACTTGCAAGTGCCACTCAACAAAGATATATTAATAATGAGCAAACTCAGATATCTCAACATCTAAGTCTGGATCCACAAATACAAGTTCCTAGAAAAGAATAGAGAAGTTTTGATTGCTTGAAGAATGAATATATTCTTAAGGCTTATAGATAATCTGTAGACTAAAGAGAGAAGAGAAGGAAAGTATAGAGACTGTGAAAAACCCCTTTCTTTTATAGACTTTCCAACCAAGGAGATGACTCAGAATTAACAGAAGAAATGGAACCTTGAAAGAAACCTTATGAATCATTCTAACAAATCCCATATCACTAATCACATTCCTAGGAACCATAACAGAAATGATAAGCAATATTATTAGTATGGGTTGCTGATTTAGTTAGATTGTCATCATGCTAAACTGCTCAATTGGCTCATAGGTCATACCATCACAACTGACTATGTTGTACAAGTTACCTAAGTTATCTGATAATGTGTTAGGATGCATACCAGCAGTTGCCAGATTAGTCAGATCTTAGCTAACATGATAGAGGTGACACATTCCAGTCTTTAGAGGCTAGAGCCCATACATGATGGATAATATCTACTTAAACCGTGAATGGGAATACTCACTGAAGTTGCTCATCTAACATAACCTAAACATAACCTATGATCACGCATGTCCTGTGGTACCTTGGTTGTAATGGTTACCCTTTGCCCCTCATGACAGAACTCTATGATCACATTGGAGCTTCCTACTGGTTCTCTAAGTTGGATCTGAAGAATGGTTAAAATCTCATCTACATAACCAAAGGCAATGTATAGAAAACAGCCTTTAGAACAAGGTATGGTCAGTTAGAATACCTAGTTATGCCCTTTAGTTTGTCTAACACTCCCTTTCTTTGTCTTTGAGGAGATGATGAACACTATCTTCCATGATCTCTTATATCTTGGGGTTATCATCTACTAAGATAATATACTCATATATACTGAAATGAAAGAAGAGTATGATCGCTTAGTCCAAGAAGTTCTCTGCCATTTAGACAGAATAAATTAGCCTTGAAGCCCTTTAAGTGCATTTGGGCTGTTTACAAAGTTGAATTCTTAGGCTTTGTAATTTTAGACAAGGGAGTCTCTATGGCAGAGGATCATGTCAAGACATTTTAGGAATGGCCTACACCTTCAACAGTCCATGATGTCTGCTTGTTCTTAGGGTTTGCCAACTTCTATCAAAGTTTCATTAAAGGCTTTTTCAAATTAGTGACTCCCCTCATGAACCTCACCAAGAATGATCAACTATAGCCTTAATAATCAAGGAACAACTTGTCTTTGATACCCTCAAGCAACTATTCACTAGTGCTCCCATCCTAGTTCACTATGACCATGCTCTCCCTCTGATTACAGAAACTGATGCTAACAATTTTGCTATCAGGGGTGTTCTCTGGCACCAGTTCCCTGACAGTTCTCTCTGACCCATTGCTTTCCACAGTTAGAAGATGTACCTACTAGAGCATAAATATAGGATCTATGATAAAGAGATGCTGGCCATAATCAATTGCCTCTACTATTAATGGCAGCAATAGTGTTCAAGTTTGGCTCACAGTAACAGTTATCACAGACAAAAAGAACCTTGAGTACTTTTCCACCACCAAGGTTTTTTCCCAGCAGCAGATAAGATGGATGGAGAAACTTGGTAACTTTGACTTTTGCATTATTTACTGTGAATAAAGGTACATACCTGACACTCTTACAATGTGTGACTATGTCCTTGCTCCTTATCAAGTGTAGATGCCCCATCCACTTTACAAGTGATCAAATTTGGAAAGCTAAATACCCATTATTTACTGACAAGGTACTTACATCACTAAGGCCAATGTTGTTGTGCACTGTGGGGACCATACGCATATAGAGGGGGTACCTGAGCAAGGGCTCCTCTTCCTCAAGAAGGGTCAGTAGATCTCTGCTATAGAAAGATCACTAATTGCCCTACATCCTACCTTTGTTGAGGATCTAAGGAAAGTAGCAGCCTAGGACTCAGAATATCAGACCTGTCTTCAGAACCCTACAGGACACTACTTAGTGTCTGAGGGGCTTATGAAGTTTAATGGGCTATGGTATATCCCCTCTTCCCTTTGCATACAGGTCCTTGAGTCTAGGCACAATCACCCTATGGCTGGCCACCTTGGCTGGGATAAGACCTACAAGCTTATTAATAGGGACTTCTACTGGCTAAGTATCAGGAAGGATGTAACTGAGTATGTGTCCTCCTATGACTAGTACTAGAGGAACAAGGTAAGGAGACATAAGGCCTATAGTAAGCTCCTTCCTCTAGAAGTCCCCTACTGCCCTTGGGAATTGATCTCTATAGACTTCATCACAGACCTCCCCTCTTCTGATAGCTTTACCTAAATATAGGTTATGGTGGATCAGTTCAGCAAGATGGTACACTTCGTACCCCTAGGAACCAATGTGACCTCCCAGGTACTAGCCAACACCTTTGTCTGAAATCTGGTGACATCATATGCTACTGGCAAATATAGTTTCAGATAGAGATCCTAAGTTTGACTCCTTCTGGAAAGAAGTGATGAACAAACTTTGTGTGAAACTTTCAAAATCAACTGCTGCCTATCCCTAGACTGACAGTTAGACAGAACAGCTAAACTAGGTCCTGAAGGCATACCTTAGGGGATATATCAACTTTGATCAATCTAACTAGGTCTTCCTTCTTCCCCTAGCTAAGGTTGCCTATAATAATGCTCAGTCTTCTTCAAAAGGTTCTTCCCCCTTCTACACTAATTTTGGGTATCACCCCTCTATGGATGGTACACAGTGGGTCACATTTTTCACAGGCACTGAGGAACTACAACACTTGTAGTCTGTTATTCACCAGAAGCTCTTTGATGTGCAAGTAAAGTCAGTCACCTGGTATGATAAACATCACTAAGAGTTCCTCCCAGTGAACCCTAGAGATTTGGTGCTCCTAAAAAGAGGTAACCTTCTTTCCCTACAAATATCTCATAAGCTAGATTCGAAGTTTGCCAGACCTTTCCAAGTTGTCAAGAAGGTAGGAGAATGAGCCTACATACTAAAACTCCCCTTTTCCTGGAAAATGCACCTAGTCTTCTACATCTCCTAGCTTGAGCCTTAATGTGAATCAACAAGCTTCTCTTGAGCACCTGTTCCACAGCCTGAGTTCAAAGATGGGGGATAGTACTTTTTTGTTCAAGAGATATCCAAGGTTTGACTTAACAGGAGGTCCAAGAAACTCTGGTATTTTGTCCTATGGGAAGGATACTCCAATGATGAAGGATCCTGGGAACCTGAGGAGAATTTCTTACTTAATGGGGAACCTATTGAAGAATTGATCAACTATTGCCTTCGCTACCCAGATGCTGAAACCAAAGCTGCTGAAGGAGAGGATGCTCCACCATGCAAGCAAAGAAAAAGGAACTGAGTAAGTACCCCTTCCTTCTATCTTGGTTAATGATGATGGCACCAGGAGTTGGATACACCACTGCATAGAGACTCTCAGGTCCAAAAGACATGTCTCCTCCTTATAACCTGGAACCTTCACTCCTGGACATTCCTACCTGTGCAGATAGCCTCTGCATTTGAATTGTTGTGGGATGATAACTTCTATGCCAATACCAAGGCTGTTGGTGGGCTGCTTGGGTAGGTGGATACCCCAGCCAATAAAGGAGTTATCTGTCATTGGTATGCCTCTATGACCAGAGCTCTAGTTAGCAAATTTGCTGAGCTCTTCATATGGTCTTCCATCTCCTCAACCTCTGAAGATGACAAGTGGGAACAGATCTATCCTGCTGTGTTCTCTGAACATTTAGCTATCAGAAATGGGATTGCAAAATTGATTTGAAGGAAGGGACTACTCCTCCCTGGGGCCCACTCTATAGAGGAGCCTATGATGCAACCATCCCTAACTGCCCCTAAAAGCTAGAGGTAAGGGATGCAGCTAACTGTGACTTGGAAAGAAGAAGGGAGGAATAGCTTACCTCCTTTAACAGAAATATAGAAGAAGAATTGTAAATGGAGGACAACTTAGAAGGAAAATTCTAGGGCCTAGACCCTAACCCTGCATATAAAATTATACAACACAACTGCATAAGATCACAATCAGCCCTGGAAACATTTTTCAAAATTGCTATAAAAACCAATGCAAATATTATCATAGTACAAGAACAACTGATGTATGACAACACCCTAATCTCACACCCCCACTTCTACTGAATTTATCCTACTATGAAAGAAAGACTAAGAGTAGCAACATATGTAAAAAAAGAGCTTCCCCCTCTCCCCCACCCCTCTTGACCTGAATGACAGAGACCTGTTATAGGTAGCAATAGCCACAGGAAAAAAAAAAGGAAGAAATTGGATAACCATTACTAACAAGTACTTTCCCCCTACTAGCAAAAGCTTTGACCAAAAGATAATACTCAACCAATAGGATAAAGTCTTCCCTAATACAGCTAACATCATGCTAGGAGACTTCAACCTACACTGCCTATAGTAGAACCCAGAGATACAAACCTGCAAAAACAGAGCAGAGCCCCTAGTCTCCACCACTACAATCAGGAACAAAAACCTGATCAACCTCCTAGAGACCCCAACCTGCATAGGACAAAAGAAGAAAGAAAGTGACATGATCATTGATTTAGCATTTTCCTCCCCCCAGTGCTTGGAGTAGGACCCTCACTGGATGGTATCCCCTGATGACCTACAAACTAATAGTAACTATGAGGTAATTCTCATCTGCCTCACCCTAGACTAACCCCTCTCCCCTTTCAAGAGGAAAGTGTACAATTTCTAGAAGGTAGATGTAGACAAGTTAAAAGAAAAACTGCAAGGATGGGAACCTGAACCCTTTGATGAGGAAAACATAGACTAGTGGATAAAGGAGTAGAAAAAAAAACTCATCCAAGAGATTGACAACTTGAAAGCCCTCCCTATGAAAACAATAACTGAAAAATCCATACCATGGTGGGACAAGGAACTCTAAAACCTAATGAAGACCCTCAGAGAAAGGAGAGCAAGATTCAGGAGTACCAAAGGATGACAAGAACTAGAAGGCTACAAGGTTACCAAAAAAAACTTAGGAAAAGTAGTAAAGAAAAGGAAAGAGAATACTGGAATGAGTTCTTAAGAAGCATCAACCAAAAGAACCTGTAGAATGCCCTGAAATATACAAAACCCCATAGAGACAGACCAGTCCCAAATATCAAAGGAGTGAACTCCAATGAGGAAAAAGCCCAAACACTAATCAACCACTTCTTTAGGGAATGGAGCACAGAACTAGAGGAAGACCCCCTAAACTAGCTAGAAGGAGGAACAGAAAAAGCAATGAGCATAGACCCCCAAGAGATCATGTTGGCCCTACAGAACACCTTAAACTACACAGCACAAGGACTAGACTAAGCTACCAGCTATGGAAGCTCATATACACAAGTCTAACCAGGATATCATCCTGGCCCTCCTCTCGCCCCTCCTAGAAAATGGAGTATACCCTAGCATATTTAAGGACACCCTGGCAATGACACTCCCAAAACTGGGAAAACCAGACTACACTGTCCTGTCAGCATATAGATATATTCCTTATCAATACCCTAGCTGAGATCCTAGAAAAAGTCATGGCCACCTGCCTTGCCAAAATAATAATCAAAAAAGAAGTGATCATCATGAACTAATATAGAAGCATCCTAGGCAGATTGGTCCTAGACACAGTCAATGCCCTCCTACATGACTTAAAGATGCTACAAAACAAAGGCCTCAGCACATCTGCCCTTTTCATAGATATGGAAAAAGGCTTTGCCTTGGCCTGAAAAAATAATGTCATCAAACTTGTAGTTGACAACCAAGTACCTGAATACATGGTTTAGTGGGTCCAAAGTTTCATAGAAGAAAGGCAACTAAAGATAGTTAGAAGAAACTCAAGGTCTAGCCTAAGGAGCATAAACAGAGGAGTACCCCAGAGTTCCCCAACTTCCCCCCTCTTATTTAGCATATATGTAGTATTGTTAACCAGGAATAGTAGCAAGGGCATACATCTTTACATGTACATAGACAATTTGTGCATCATGTACAAAGTAAAGCTGGAAAAATAGTGGAAGGAGATAGGAAAACCAGTGATGGAGGAACTGGAATTAAAGTTATCCCAAGGCAAAACAGAGCTGCTACACCTAGGACAGGGATTGGACATACTGGTAACCATAGAATACACAACAGTCCACCTAAAGGAGCATCTCCACTACCTCAGAATCATCCTTCATAGAAACAGGTCACTACACTAACATACCTCCTTATAAGTCCAAGCTGCCCTAAGATCCCTATAGGCATTTAGAAGGCTCACCTCACCAGGGAAGGGAATCAGCATATACATGACTAAGAAACACTACTATGCAGTTATTGTACCCTTTTCTATGGAGTAGACACTTTCCACACTCATATGGTCAGGAAAGGCCTCATCAAAATGTATACTAGATGTGTCCACTAAGGTCTCTGCATAACCATAGGCTGTATGCAGTCATTGAACACCCAAAAAATTATCAGGGAAGCACAGACATTGTCCTCCTAAACTCCAGATCAAGAGGTACCAAACCAACTGTGCAGCCAGGCTCCTACAGATAGAATGTGAGCACCCACACTTTGAATGCCTACCCCAACTACAGAACTAGAGTATGAAAGACAGGAGAAAAAAAGAAAGAGGAAAAAGGACCCCCCACTAGAACTGTAAAACCTTCTCCACCCTCTGGTCACCAAAAAGAATACTCTAAGTAGATGTGATCCTGTCCACAGTTAAGGACCACTTTAACCCAAAAGCAACAGTGGCAGAACCCTCATACCCATAGCCCCTTAAGCAGGCAAAAGCCCTGGAACTGGTATTGTGGGGAGATAAGAACAAAGTTGAATAAACTAAAACCTTTGCAAGACCAACCCCCAAAGGAGAGCTGCACTACTACTCCAACACCATGCTAAAGGATGAAATGAAAGAGGTGGTATTCACTATAGCCCTCTACATCTACTTATCTATGAAAGTCCTATGGAATAACTTAATAGTAAGAGGATATAACATGGGAACTAGCCTAGAGGTTTTCAATGGAGAACTACAGGGGATCTTAGGCAGTGCCAAAAACACCATCAAAACAGCCAACACTAAAGGAAGAGCTAAGGTCTATGTAAGTCAGGATTTTCACTAACAGCTAGTCAGCCCTAAGAGCCATATCTTCCATAAAGCCCTCCTCAAGACAAAGGACAGTCAAAAGGATCTTCAACATTAACCACTACCTGAACCTTAAAAATGTTAACATGTACCTCATGCAGTCCCCTAGGTACATAGGAATCCCAAGAAATGAGTTCATGGACAAGAAAACCATGGAATTTATAACCAGATGCAATAAAGCCAAATATTACATAACCTGTACTAAGATCAAGAAGTAAAAGAGGTGATATGAAGATCTTGGGAAGACACTTATGGTAAAAAATGAAAAGACCTATACAAAGCCTTGCACAAGTACCTAGTATCCTGAGCATACCATTTCCACATTAGAAAGGCCTACATCCTGAACCTGCACTAGCTCTAACCTGAATATAATATCTGCATATGCAGTGAGCCCACCTCTGTCAGACACTACCTCATGAAATGTGAATGCACTAAGAAAGTCAGGGAAAAGTACTATCCTAGCATCAAAACAGCTAATGACCTGTTATACCTGTACCCTGAGAAATGGATGAAAGCAGTCTATGAAGGGAAAATCAGCTAGCCTGCCATCCTACTGCATCCCCCTGAGGTTATTATAGAAGCAGCAATAAGAGAAGGAAACAGCATCACAGGGGATAACTAAAAGAGGAGGAAGGGAGTTTTGTATAGGCCTTTCACCCTTTTTCTTTTATAGAATCTGTTAAGAGTAAGGAGGATTTTTCTTCTTCTTTTTCTTTTTCTTTTTCTTTTTTTTATCTTTTTCATCCTCCTTATCTGTCCTCTATATCCGTCCCATCGAGAAATCCCACACAGCCTGGGAAACCACTACTCTCTTCGCAGCCTCTGCGCAGTTCCCGGTATTCCTCCGTGTGTGGCTCCGGCCATCGCAAGAATTTAGGTGTAAGATT
>JABYPW010000014.1:0-58275 GCA_016880775.1 Phymatotrichopsis omnivora | reverse complement strand
GGGGCCCTAAGTCTCCATTCCCTCTTCCATCACAGCACGCAGGTTCTCCACTCGCTTGTTATTATCGGCCAAGGCTTGCAAATACACAGGGCAGAGGGGATCGTTGGCGGGGTGGGCGGCATCGCAAGGCGGGGTGGGCGGCATCGCAAAACATAGAAGCGACCAATAACCGTCCTTAAATACCTTTCTATCCAAAGAAATGAGTCATCAATAACATAAGAGATTATATAAGAAATAGAACCCGAAAGAAACCCTTACAATCCCAATGAATTATTCTGTAATCATCTGATGTGATTGTAATATTCATAGGAGTCATAATGGAAATGATCAGTGTTCTGGTTTGAGCTCTGATCACTGATCTTGGGTGGATCATCATCATGCAACGCTGGCTTCATTGGCCTAAGTCATACCAACCATAATTGACTAAGTTGCAGGAGTTACTCAAGTTAATCCGATCATGTAAGGTATGCTTATTAGAGGATGATGGATTAGTCAGATCCTGACTCATCTTGACAGATGCGCCACATATGACTTATCCAGAGGCAGGGTCCATTGTCATGTGGTCCTTTTGTATGAGGCACAGGATATACTCACTGGAAGTTGCTCATCTAACATAACATATTATTGCGTAGAGGCCTTGGTACTGTAGCTATAACAGCTACCAGTATTGAGGCATGTATTTTTCATTGATAATACCAACCCTATTTGTCTGAGGATAGCCTGAAGGCTGAAACATGCTGGCTATGTAACAAACTACTATGCACTATCAGCATTGTTCTTTACCTTCCCATACCCTACAAACTTGCTCCTTTTCAAACACTCTATTTCTTGTTGTATAGTGGGCTCTAGCCACAAGCTGCATGGGAGAGATCAGAGAATGTATCTACTATGTCTGTTTTATCATCTACAAAGGAAGGCCCTACTTAGGGCATATGCATTAAAGTTCCAGTGACACTTCGCTGGAAATCTCACACTCTTACAGGAACCAAGACCTATGCTGTCACAGCAATTGCCAAGCTTGACAATGGTGCCATATGAGCTATGATCAGTAACTGCTTACCAGTTCTAAGCATCAAGTGAACTATCCCAGTGAATGTATATGTCTATGATGGTTCCTATAAGCATGAGTGGTATTAGACCCCAAAGGTGCAAACGCAGGTCCTTAACCATCGTGAACTCATTGACTTTGATGTGGGCCCTACTCCTATGGAGGTTGACATATATCTTCCAGTCAAGTGTTTCTATGACCATAAGCCCTGCATTGACTATGACAAGGTAGAATTAGTCTCCTTTCCTTCAGAGAAGTGCCAGAAACACCTTGTAGTGCCCAAGGTGGAAATGGTCTCCACCTTCTCCCTCCTTGGTGATAATAACTTCTACACCTACAGTCAAGTAGTTAGTGGTGGATTAGTTGGGTAGGTGGATACCCTAATTAATGAAGCAGTCATTTGCCATTGGTGCATAGCTATGACAAGAGCACCTGTTTGAGATTTTTTGAATGTGTTCTTACGGGCATCCTATACCTCCTCCTCTAATACCTCCAAAGGATCCAAGTGGGAACAAATTTTTCCCACAGTTTTCTCTGATTAACTTGCCTCTGGACACCCTCCCCATCATGAGTGGGACTATAAAATTGACTTAAAAGAAGGTGCAACACCTCCCTAGGGCCCTCTGTACAAGTTGTCAGAGATTGAGCTCCAGGCTCTATAGGAATACATTACTAGAATGACGGAAGAAGGCAAAATCTATCCCTCCAAGTCTCCTGCAGGAGCACCTATCCTGTTTGGCTATGTGTAGACTACTATGGCCCGAACAAGGTGATCATCCAAAATAGGAATCCCTTGCCCCTAATAACTGAATTACAGGAACGTATTGGTGCCTCTCGTTGGTTCTCTAAGCTTGACCTGAAAAATAGGTATAACCTCATCTATATAGCCAAAGGTGATGAATGGAAAATGGTATTCAGAACTAGGTATGGCTAATGTGAATACCTGGTCATGCCCTTTGGTTTCTCAAATGCACCCTCAGTCTTTCAGGAGATGATGAATACAATTTTCTAGGATCGCCTAGATCTTGGTGTCATCATTTATAATAATGATATACTCATCTATGCAGAAACAAAGGAAGAGCATGATCATCTGGTCTAGGAAGTTCTTTGCTGGCTAGATGAGAACAAACTAGCCTTAAAGCCCTCCAAGTATGTTTAGGTAGTTTATGAAGTCGAATTCCTAGGCTTTGTAATCTTAGACAAGGGAGTGTTAATGGTGGAGGATCAGGTAAAGACAGTTTAGGAATGGCCTATCCTATCCACAGTCCATGATATTCGCTTATTCCTAGGATTCACTAACTTCTACAGGATCTTTATTAAAGGGTTCTCGAATCTAGCAACTCCACTAATAAACCTCACTTATAATGACTAGCTATGGACCTAAGGTATTAGGGAATAACTCACCTTCGACATGCTTAAAGAGCTGTTTACCACTACTCCTATATTGGTCCACTATGACCATAGTCTCCCCCTAGTTGCTAAAACTGATGCTAGTGATTTCACTATCGGAGGCGTCCTCTCATACAAATTCCCTGATAGATCTCTCTAACCCATAGCATTCCATAGTCAGAATATGCATCTCCTAGAGTATAACTATGAAATCTATAATAAGGAGATGCTAGCTATAGTTGACTATCTCTACTACCAGTGGAGGTATTGGTGTTCAGGATTGGCTTATATGGTAACAGTCATTATGGACTACAAGAACCTTGAGTACTTCTCAACAACCAAGGTTCTTTCCCAATAGCAGATATGATGGATGGAGAAAATGGGTAACTTTGATTTTTGCATTGTCTACTAACTAGGGACCCACAACACCAAGGCTGATATTCTCTTACACTATGGGGACCATGCTCCTAGAGAGGGGGTACCTGAGCAAGGGCTCCTTTCCCTCAAGAAAGCTCAGTATATAGCTGCTAATGAAAGATCGCTAACTGCCCTATATCCTACCTTTGTTGAGGAAATGAAGAAAGCATCAGCTCAGGATTAGGAATATTAGGAGCACCTCCAGACTCCTACTGAATACTACTCAGTGTCTCAGGGGCTCCTGAAGTACAATGGTCTCTGGTATGTTCTACTCTCACTTTGCAAACAGGTCCTTGAGTCCAGACACGACCATGTTACAGCCAGCCACCTTGGTAGGGATAAGACATATGAGCTTATCAATAGGGACTTCTACTAGCCAACTATTAGGAAGGATGTTGCTGAGTATGTATCCTCATATGACTAGTGCCAGAGGAACAAAGCTAGGAGATACAAGGCCTATGGTACACTCCTTCCCCTCGAAGTACCTTATCATCCGTAGGAGTCAATATCTATAGACTTTATTATGGACCTTCCCTCTTCCGATAGCTTCACCTATATATGGGTCATTGTAGATTGGTTCAGTAAGATAGTGCACTTCATACCCCTAGGGCCAAATGCTAATTCCTAGGTTCTGACTAACAACTTTGTCCACGAAATCTGGAGGTTTTACAGGTTACCGACCAACATAGTCTCAGATAGGGATCCTAAGTTTGACTCCTTCTAGAAGGAAGTAATGGAATAACTTAGGGTAAAACTCTCTAAGTCTATGGTAACTCACCCCCAGACTGATGGGCAAACAGAGTGGCTTAACCAGATCTTGAAGTGTACATAAGGGCATATGTCAACATTGACCAAATGGATTGGCTTTTTTTTCTACCCCTAGCTAAGTTCATATACAACAATGCTCAGTCGTCCTTGACTGGCTTGTCTTTATTCTTTACTAATTTAGGTTCTACCTATCCCTATATGCCACACAGCAAGTCATATTTTTCAAGGGTGCTGAGGAACTCCAACACTCCTAGTCTGACCTTCGGCAAAGGCTCCTTGATGCTTAGGTCAAATCAGTTGCCTGGTATAATAAACATCACTAGGAGATTCCCCTGGCTTACCTAGGTAACCTGGTCCTCCTCAAATAGGGAAATTTTCTATCCCTACAACCTTCATATAAGCTAGACTCCAAGTTCACTGGCCCCTTCCAGATTGTCAAGAAAGTAGTAGAAAGGGCTTATAAGCTCAAACTCCCTTTCTCTAGGAAGATGTACCTGGTGTTCCATTTCTCCTAGCTTAAACCCTACTGGGAATCAGTTAGCTTTCCTAGGACTCCTGCCCCTAACCCAGAAATCAAAAATGGGGAGTAATATTACTTTGTTAAGGTAGTCTCCAAGGTTTAGTTAGATTGAAGGTCCAAGAAGCTACAATACTTCATCCTTTGGGAAGGATACTCCAATGATAAGGGCTTATGGGAACCTGAGGAAAACCTCTTAGTAAATAGTAAACCTATAGAAGAGTTGGTCAACTATTGCAAGTACTATCTGAATACTGAGGAATGAGCCATAGAAGAAGTAGATGCTCTACTGCGTAAGTAAAGGACAAGGAATTAAGTAAGTAACCCTTCCTTCTGATAAGGTTGATGATAACTACTCTAGGAGTTAGATACAACACTGTATTGGGACACTCAACCCTAAGCAGGTCTCCTTCTTGCAACCTAAAGATTATCATCCTCTCACCTAATCCTAGGGATATTCCTACCTGCCTCTAGCGATGAACCTCTGCTAACCTGTTGACTATTGCATATAGGGACCATGTACCTTAATGGGGGTATAGTGTTACAGATACCTATACCAAGTAGTCTACCTAGGTACTAGAATGTGTGCAAGTTAATTAGTAGGTATGGCAGTACCTGTGATCACTCCTTGAGCCATGGAACCACATGATGAGTGTTGTTACCACAGAGCTTTGACTAAGTGAAGTGAGGCATTGATAATACAACATATATGAGATTGGATATATGCAATCGATGATAGGACTTGTCACCTTGATCTTATCATGATATGCTGATTAGTCACATTGTTGGGGGATAGGACTTAAAGAGTCTTCTCTCTGAAAAGTCCTGAACGATTATACCAAACCTTTCTTCGATTCTCCTATCGTGAAACTGATCTCCTTCTAGGGAATCGTAAAAGAATAAGGGAATCATAATGGAATGTTTCTATAGGGTTCATTTTATTTGTAAAGTTTCTCTGTAGCTACTCAGTCAGAATTGGCTATTTAGTAGGGAACGGATGAGCGATGTGTTTAGTTTCTTCTTCTCCTCTCGCTAGCCATCATAAGAAGTCTTGTACCATCTTTGAGTCTTAAGAATATATTTTTCTATTCTTTTGATAAATTCTCTATCTTATCTTGACTTTGCAATAAAGGTAGAAAACATAAGCAGTTCTAACTTGCTAGTTGAGATATCTGAGTTCACTTAGTAACACCCTCTTGCAAAGCTTCTTGTATCTATACCTGCATCTACATCCTCAACAAGTCTCCCGTCACATATCAAGAGGCAGAGTCAAAAGCTACTAAGTCAGAGGAGGCTTCACTATTTAAGCAGAGAAAGAGGAATTAAGGTATATAAAGTTGCTCTTTTCTCCATAGTTTGGTTTCCCTTTAATTCAGCTAGGTATTACCATTATGATGTAGCATGATCCTATATCACCTTTCAGCTCTATTGAGTTAGGATGATCTCCCTCTCTAGGCTGAAGGAAACTATTCCCTATCTCAGTTGCTCTCAGAGATAGTAGAAGAATCAACATAAAGATAACTCCTATGTATATGGGGACCATGTGCCTTAGAAGGGGTATAGTGTTATGAACACTATTAGTACTCATGTCAGTGGTACCATAGATGATGTGCTATGATAGAGGTTATACTTAGATTGTTAACTTGTGAGTATGGCCTATCTATTCTTTCACCATTATATTAAGTGCTCTAGAGATGATCCTCTACCACATGACCTTATGGCATAGTATGGCATAGTGATAGTGTAGATTTGCCATTATCCCTAACTAGGTATAGGAAGTTAGCCCCATAGTTACTATGTGATTAGCTAATAGCATGACATGATATTGGCCTAGTCAGCTATGAGGTCATGGTCAGGCAATTAGACTTATATCATGAGAGACTAGCACTAAATAGGAGTAAGGCCTGAAGAGTATTAGGCAATCATAGTTAAATTAAGTACTAATCATGTCCTGTCCTTTCTAGACTCTTTTACAAGTCTCAGTAATTAAGAATCAAAAGATGGTCTAGATTTGGAAATGGTTCTTTATGATTCTATTTTATTTATCATCTCTTTGTCATCTTGGGTAAAGGAAGTGTATTTAAGTATGCATCTCTTCTATTCTTTATCTTTTCCTTCCTTCCTTTAGTATATAGCTACTTATCTTCTCTTGCAATCACAATTGTAAAAGCCTTAAGTTATCTTCGAGCCTTAAAGAATATATTTGTTCTTCTCTTTTCTATACTAAAAGCTACCCTGTACTTATAGGAAAGATATCCTTTCAGTTGAGCTTTTGTTCAGCTAAGATATCTGAGTTCACTTAGTAATATTTGTAAAGCATGCCTGAGGTATCTTTACTGAGTCCTTTATGTACGATATAGGGTGATCTGTCACAACCCTGCTATCCCTTATTAGTTCTGTAACATATATATTGATAAGGGGTGGGGAGATAGGAGACCATTGTAGGACTCCTGTTTTGACCCTTCTGAAGGGTGGCCTTGTTCCTCTATCTATGAAGGAGTATTGTCAATTGTTTAGGAATAAGCTAATCTAGGCCTTAATATACTTTAGGAATTTGTATTACTGCAGGATTCTAAGGAGTTATTCTTTGTTAACCCTGTCAAATCCTTTCTCGATGTCAAGAAAAATGAGGTTTACCTTCTTAGTTATACTCTGTTTATCAATGGTTTTATACTTGACTACTTTTACTACATTGATCACTAATCTTCTGGGGAATACTCCTTACTGATTGAGGGTAATCATATTATTAGTGATAGTTTGCTAGGATAGTCTTATAGTTATAACCTTCTCTAGAACTTTTGCCAGTATATATATAAGAAAGATAGGCTAGTATGCATTGGGACTACTATAGTCTAGTTTATTTAGCTTTGGAATTACTTTTCCTAGTATCTTTTTAAAGCTGCTTAGGTATACCCTATGTTGCATCAGTAGGTTAGGAGCTTAGGGAGAGTTTAGGGGGTAACTGAGTAGATATTCTTCTATAGTGTATATTGTACTTCATCTAGTCCAGGGGTGGTGAGGTCAGAAATTCTTCTGGGAGTGTATATTACTTCTTCTAAGCTTATTTAATAAGTTATAAGCTATAGAATTATACCCTGATACATTTCATCTAGCTCTTGTGGGAAGTAGTAGTTAATGAGGATTTGAGATTTTTCTTCTATGGTCTATACTCTATTTATTATAGGCAGTGGGTAGTCTCTTCCTAGTATGGTGTACTTTGAGGCTATCTAGAGGTCCTTTCTATTGATCTCTCCTCGCTGGCCTGCACCTGGGCTGGTCTTCTAGTTTGTGCAGCACATGATGATCCCTTTTCAGATGCTCCAGACATCCCACACCTTCCCGACCGTGCAAACCACGGCTTAGCGAGACATCATTCACGTGGCGATACCAGAGATACATTGTCAACACACACATCCTTTGTCTGACACCTGACCGTGTTAAGTGAGATGGTGAGCGGACACACATGATCGGTCTCCGCATGGAGGTTGCAACACAGGATCGTACTGTTGCTCCAGGATCGCTTAGCGAGCCTCCGACTGTGCAAAACCTCCATGCGACGCTCTCAGAGCTACTAGGAGGGGTGCCCAGGCCCCCTGGAGCGATCGTACAAGACAACTTAGCGACCTTTCCCTCGGTCGCATCAATACCACAGTGCCCATCACGGCCATAACACAAAGCCTGCGAAGAAGATGGGCAACTAAAACAGTACAAGCTAAACCAAATGGTTGATGTACTCCCCGCCCACACAATACCCGACCGTAAAAACCAACACAAACATTTCTGATCATTACATCGCAGGCTTGCTTAGCTTGTGCGACCGCGTTCGCCGGCACCAATACAACTCCGAAAAGTCTCCTTGTCGCCCAGAACTAGTGTAGGTAGTTTTGAGTAGAGGAGACGGACCATTCTTTCCTTTGTTTTTCAATACTTTCTTTTATTTAACTTGCATGGTAGTTCCGAGTAGGATAATTAGTGATTTAACCTTGGGGGATTGTAGTGAAGAGCTATTTTCTTTTCAAGCCTGTTGTCATGTCTGTCGCATAGGTTGGGGACGTTTTTATGATCTCGTGGTTTCCTTTTCATTTCTGTTAGGGGAGAATAGGCGATACGCCATAGTCGAGGACTGCATGCGGATGGCCTGGGTAGCTATATAAGAAGTAGAGTAGTTACCAAATAGAAATGAATAATCATCATCATCATTTCTATTGATCTCTAGGCTCCTTAAAAATTTCAACATCCCCCATACCTTAGGGTGAAGGTCCTCCTCGCTGGCCCACATATTGGGCTAGTCTTTTCTATTTTGTAGTACAAGACAATTACCTCATATGCTCCAGACCTCTAACACCTTTCTGACTATGCTAACTATGGCTTAGTAAGATATTGCTCATGCAATGATATATAATATACATCGTCGACATATATATCCTTTGTCCGATACATAACCATGTAAGCGAGTGGGTAAGCAGATATACATAGTTGGCCTCCTTAGTGATATTATGATATAGGATCGTACTGTTATACCATGTTGCTTAAGTAAACCTCCAACTATATAATACCCCTGTATGTGGTACTCTTAGAGTTCATAGGAGGGGTGCTTAGGCCCCCTAAAGTGAGTGCACAGAACTATCCTTTATCGTTCCTTCCCAAAGCTAATTAAGCGCCAGGAACCGGGGCGTCGCACTCAATTAAGAGCCTGTGACATAGGTTCGTTCACAGAACTATCCCAGTAGCATTACCTGTCACAATACAAACCGTAATACCCCTTATAGCACCAATAAAAGCAGACTCAAAGTCAGGAACCCAAGAACAAAATAAACTAAACTCAATGGATAAAGCATTCCCCCTCCTATAGGATACTAGACTACAAACTCAAAACCAATACAAACTAAACTGATCACTATTGTTATAAACACTGGTAGTGGTCAGCGTCAAGGTACCTGGACGATATGCTATGATCGAGGTTACACTTAGAATGTCAACATGTGAGTATGCCGTCTCTACCCTTCACCATTATGTTAAGCGCTCTGGAGATGATCCTCAGTCACATAACCTCATGGCATGGCATGGTATGGTGTGGCTTTGCTGTAAGCCCTGACTAGGCGCAGGAAGTTAGCCTTACAGTTACCATGTGATCGGCTCTCAACATGATGCGACATTGGTCTAGTCAGCTGTGAGGTCATGATCAGGCGATCGGACTCATATTGCGAGAGACTATCATGAATTAGGAGTGAGGCCTGAGAGGGTGATAGGCGATCATAGTCAAATTAAGTACTAATCACGTCCTGTCCTTTCTGGACTCTTCTACAGGTTTCGGCAATTAGGAATCAGGAGATGGTCTAGAATGGGTCTTAGTTCTTTGTGTTTCTATTTCCTTTGTCATCTCTTTGTCAGCTCAGGTGAAGGATAGGATATATAAGTGCATGGTTATTCTTGTCTTATCTTCTCGAAAAAGACGCCCCGCTGGAGGAAAGTGTATTTAATTGGGAATAGAGTGTGCTTGTCTTATCTTCTGGGGTGAGGATAGTCTAGTGGTATGGCTGTCCTGGTGTCGTTGTGCGGTAACATGCAATGTTGTGGGTTCAAATCCCCCTCGTCCCATTCCATACCACGAATTACCGGTCGGTTGCGGGTTTTGTAGCGTAAGCGAGTTTTCCCCGACCGTGTAGGGTTGCCTAATTACTGGTTCAGTCCCTGTAAGCGAATATGACCGATGATCACAATGGCCATATGAAGGGTTGCCCTGACGGCGCTTAGCGATGTATCGCTCCCTCTCTACTTAGGCCATCCGATTAAGTTCGCACAAAGCCATCTGGTAGAAGAGTGTGACCGATGGAAAAGAGTTTCCTTGTCTTATCTTCTCAGGACTCTCAAGAATCTCGACAACCCCGATACCTTGGGGTGAAGATCCTCCTCATTAGCCCATACCTGGGCTGGTCTCTTCTGTCTTGCAGCAAATGATGATTCCTTTTCAGATGCTCCAGAACTCCTACACCTTCCCGACCGTGCAAACCACGGCTTAGCGAGACACTTCTCTCGCGACAATATCCGAGATACATCGTCGATCGCGTCAACGTTTGTCTGAGCCCTGACCATGTTAAGCGAGCGGGCGAGCAGACTCCCACGATCGGTCTCCTCTGGAGGTTGTAACATAGGGTCGTACTGTCGCTCCAGGCTCGCTTAGCAAACCTCCGATCACCCTACCCCAGTGAAGGACACAGCGGTGTTCTACCCCGCCCTCATATGCTTCCTGAGCACGAAGCGACTGTAAAAACTGCTCACCTCGCTTAATGATCGAGCACCCCACGTGCTTACCCCGATGAACCGCGACGCTCTCAGAGCTCCTATGAGGGGTGCCCAGGCCCCCCGGAGCATTCCCACCCTGCTCCTGACTGACGAAACTATGGATGCGACTGTCGCAAGCCTCAGAAAGGTTGCGAGTGGAAGCGGTGGAGGATTTCCTTTGTTTTCAAGAAGGGTCATGCACGGCGGCAGGAGTGGAGGATTTTATTTTGTAGCCATGTCACTCGTTTTTCTTCCTTTTCTAAACCTAGCTAGTCCATCCTATTAAGTTAGCGTAAAAGATGCCCTACTAGGAGGAAAAGTGTATTTAAATAATGGGAATAGAGTCTCCTTGTCTTATCTTCTTTCCTTCCTTCCTTCTTTAGTACATAGCTACCTATTCTCTCTGCGATCACCATTGTGAAAGCCTTTAAGTTATCTTCGAGACTTAAAGAATATATTTATCTTTTCTCGTCTTCAACACTTGAAGTCCACCCTATTTGTCATAGGAACGATATCTTCCAGTTGAGCTCTCGTTTAGCCAAGATATCTGAGTTTACTCAGTAGCGTTTGCAAAGCATGCCTGAGGTATCCTTACCGAGTCATATACGAACCATATGGGGTGATCCGTCACAACTATAATACCAGCTCACTTACGATAATCTACCACACCCGCTGGCACTAACATAATACAAACAATTTCCTTATTGCCCAGAACTAGTGGTACTAGTTTTCAAGTGGAGGAAATGGATTTTACTTTCTTTTTTATGTATCTAGACACTCACTTAGCCTTTTTAGGGTATTTCGAGGAGGATTTTGAACATGTAGTTTCCTTTTTTCCTTTGTTTATGGGAGGTTCACTTTTGCGCATGCTATAGTCTTTGACTGTATGCAGATTCTTTTGTAAACTATAAAGAGTAGTTTAGAAAATAAAGAATAAATCATCATCATCATCATTTCTGTTGATCTCACTTAGGAAGTTATTCTATTATCCCTTTTTTCAGTCATATACTATTTTTTAAAAGTTTTTCTTACCACTCTAGTATTCATCCTTTTTCCTTTAGCTATTGGGGTTTTTCTTTGTATTATACTTAGCCTTAGCTATACTTCTCTTATCCTCAGTCAGTTCTTTACTCCAGTAGGCTTTGGTTTTTCCTACTATCATCTTCATTGGGAAGGCTTTATTTTTTTTATTTATTGTAACGAGGTATTTCTTATTTGTTTCTACCTATCCATCTAGGTTGTTGGGGTTATAATCGGTGGGTCTCTACTCTTTGAGGTTTTTTTTGACCTTATCCTAGTCAGCTTTAGCATAGCCTAGTAGTACTCTCTTGTTTATATTATGTTATAGTTATAAGAGTATAATGGCTATAACTTCATAGTCACTTCTAGTTATGACTCTGTCTGGTACTATCTACCAGTCTATGTGCTATATAGTTGCCTAGGGGGAGAGGAAGGCAAAGTCAATAGTAGTATCTTGTTGGTGTCATGTCCTGTTCTTTTTAGCAGGTTATATTCATTTAGTAGGTAGTAGCCTTGATTGTATACTTACTCTACTAGTATTTTTAGCTCTATTATATTCCTGGTTGGTAGCATTACCATAATATAAGTAGTGGAGGTTAAAATCTCCTAAGACTAGGTTTTTGTTATTGGTGAAGCTCCTCTCCTTTTCCTAGTCTTCTTTCCTATTGGCCATTAGTAGATAGACATTAGTGATGTCTAGGTAGTTATGTTGGTTTATGTAGAGGTGAACTATCTATTCATCTCCTTTCTCATTTCTTATGAGGAATAGTTTGATATTATCTACTTTAGCTATATACAGTACCACCCTAGACCAGGTGCCTTTGCTCAGGTAGAACTGGTAGAAACTAGGGTAGGAAAGAGGGATGTTACTATGTGTAGGGGGTTCTTGTAGTGCTATTATATTCACTTTGTTTTGAATTGCTGTTTTAAGTATAGCTTAAAAGTTGGCATTAGAATTCTAACAGTTATATTAAAGTATTTTAAAGATCAGAAGTGGGTCTATACCCTACTGGATTTTCTCTTCCACTTCCTTCATATTACAATTCTTTTTCTATCTAGATTTCATTACTAACTTGTTCTAACCAGGTCCTTCTTTGCTCTTACAGTTCTCTATTATGTAGATCAATTATTTATAGTCTCTTTAGGTAACTTTTACTAGTGGCCTTATGTGCTTGCTTGCAGTTATTACAGTAGACTTTAAAGTACTCACATAAGCTGTGGTATCTGTATCTAGGCTTTAGGCATCAGTAATATTTTATTGTGTGGTATAGGAGGAGTACTTTTATATTAGTTCTACGTACCTTTTAGTTAGCTTTTTCCTCTTTGCAGGTAGTGATATAGTGCCCAAACTTAAAGCACTTGAGGTATTATGAGGTAGGGGACATTTTCTAGGACTTGGTGACTTTACATATCTTGTTAAAGAGGATTACATTTTTTCACAGGTTCTGGACTTGGTCTTCAGGGATCCTAATTGGTACAGATACATACACCCCTTTGGAGAGTTTCTTTTTTCTTTCTTCTTCAGTTTTGAGATATCAGGCTACAGTTATTTTGATATTAGCTACATATAATACCTCAGTATATAGTTTATAGACTAGGATTTCTTATAGGGCTTACATAGGTACTGAGTACAAGATTAATTCCACAGATGATACTGTGACTCTGAATCCTTCTCTTTCTAGATCTTAGTTGGTAGTCTTGGTAATAGTAAGATTGAACTTGTCAATGTATAGGACAAGGCTATTAGCAGGGATATGAGGGGGGGTAAAGGGGTAGTGATGATGATCATTGATTTGTAGTTTATGTAGACTGTGATACTTCTAAACTTGATAGGGGTCTACTTGTCAATGAGCACTTTGATGTAGGCTTTATAGAGTTTCTCCTTATTAGCCCTTGTAACTATGGGATTGGTGGTGTTTTCGAGGGGGGAGTGCAATTCCCTTCTTTGCACTAGGAAGGTTTTAGTTTTGGCAACATTACTTAGGGCACTTTGTTCCTTACCAGTCTTCTTTCCTTTGTTTACCACTTGATCCTATATTCCTTTTCCTATTTTATGCTCTTCTATTTCTGACTCTATGTAGATTATAAGGGGGAGGTGTTTACTTTTTTTCAATACTCCTGGCTGTATATTTAGTCTTTAGATTTATACTTATTAGGGCTGAGCTTGTGGTTTGAGGTTTTAGAGGATTATGAATATAGGGGCTAGGGTTTCTAGGGTTAAGGGCTAGGTCCTTTATAGGGTAGGGTATTCCTATAGGTAGCCTAGGTTTTTTATGCTATTGATAATTTTCCTAAGGTACTTGATTCCCCCTACATACAATTAGAATTAGTTTTAAAGGGCTTTGATCTCTATGCCAGATATGATTCAGTATAGTAAACATTGTAGCATAGATGTCCTTAGACTCAATCTGTATGATTTGCTCCTTTTCATCTATCATCTATTAGAAAATTTTTCCTTGCTTATATATTATCATATTCACTAATTCATAGTAAGTAATTTGTGGGATCAGTAAGAAGGTTTCCTATTCTACTTCTCCCATGACTCTTTTTCCCTTATCTGTAATGGGCTTTGAGGTTTTGTCTAAGTCTATGTTAGAGTCTGTGTCCAGTGCTATGTATATAAAGGCATTACTGTTGGATGTTAGTAAGGTACTCTGGGATATTAGAACTCTAGAGGATAGGATAGGCATTGAAAAAATATAGGTGCCACTGGTATTTCCTATAAATAGGATGGCTATATCTCTTGGGGGTATGGTACTATAGGGAGTTGGGGTTAAGGTTTAGGTGCTATATATAGGAAGTAGGTTGATAGCTTCCATAGTACTTGAGTATGGGGTTTGTATTGTAGAGTATAGAGTAGTAAGGTCTATTAACTCTACTATACTCCAGTGATGGGGGATTTACTAGTAGATTGACATTATGGCAACTCCCTCTTAGGTGTTTTAGTAGTCCTCAAACTAATTTTTGATCAATATATATCCTATAGACTAGATCTTATTTGTACAGGTAGGGGTAGCTTGTAATCCTTGTAGGAGAGCAGGTTCTTATCTGCAATTTATATTCTTTGAGCTTATTCCTCTGTAAGCTAGTGATCAGTGTTCCAGTTACCAATAGTACTAAGGTTGGCTTAGTAAAACTAGGTACTACTGGTAAAGTCTACAGAGGGGTGACAGTGCAATGTAGCTCTAGTATAGTAGAGGTGGTAGTGACAGAGATAAAGGTAGGAGTTTCATTGCTATAGGTAAAAATAATGGAGTTCTTGAATATGATAGGATTTTTCTGACTATGGCTAACCTTGCTTATTTTCAGCTCAGCCTATATACAGTGCAATAACCTCTATCTGAGGCCCAGGCAGTGATAGGATAAGTAGCAGATAGATAAGGGAGTAGGGAGTGGGGATAGTCCAACTATCATAAAGGTAGGCTAAAGCTTTAAAATAACTAAAGAATATGGGGGTGGGGAAAGAAAGTATGAGAGACCTGCTATAAAGAGTAGCTAATAATTGTCTCTTTTATAGAATAATCCTACTAAGGAAATTATATAAGAGATTATAAAGAAATAGAACCCTAAGGAATCCTAAAGACAATCTCTTATAAATCAATATTTACTAATCCTTATTCTTAGTAGTATTCATAACTGGCAATATATAGGATTAGTGATTAATAAGTACTAATTATTGATGTTAAGGTCAGATCATCTACATATGATATTGCTTGATCAGCTTATATATTATACTATTAGGATTAACTATATCATGTGAGTTACCTACATTATCTGATCATAAGTGTTTAATGCTTATTAGTAGTTATCACCTTAATCAGATATAGATAATATAAATAGAGGTGACATATTATGTTAATAGTGGCTACAGCCTACACTTGACAAAATATATCTCTGTAACTATTAATAGGAATACCTACTAAAGTTACTCATATAATATAACCTATTATTATTTATATCCTTTAGTATATTAGGCTATAATAGTGATAGTGTCTAAACAAGTTATATTATGGAAACTTAGTGGTATTACTAAATTTAATATACTATTTGGTCTTTAGTTTTTGTTATAGATAATGTGATCCTTAGAAATGTGAAAATAGTTATTATTGATAATGATAGTAATAATAATAGAGGAAGCTTTCTTACTAGTGACCTTCTCCTTATAAGCAAGCCAGTATGGTATTCATGTGAGAAGGACTCTATAGTTAAATGTCTTAATCTCTACTAGCTAGAATAAAATTATCCTTAGTTATTATAATAGTCATTATTAACAATAAATACTTCTACATTTCTCAGGGTCTTACAATTATTAATAAGAACTATAAAACTAAATACTACATTATATACTCCAATGTAACCAGTACACCTACTACTAATACTTTAGCTATCAATAGCTCTAATATACCTTTACTCCTTATTACTACCTCTATGCTATCCCTTATCCTATATTTATGAAATCCTATGGCAATACAGAATGTAAGTACAAATGATGATGATGTATGTAACATATTTATTCTTCCTAATAACCCTGAAGGGTCATTTAAGAATATCTCTATATAGCTATCTATCTAAGATATATAAGAAGATTCTCCTCTCTATACTAAAAGGAATAAATATAGCTAGGAAAATCCTATGTATAAAAACTTTAATATTATATATCCAAATCCTACTTCAATAAAGTAATAAAAGGAAATACTCAGTATATAAAACAGTTTATATAATGAAAGAAAATAAGAAGAGAAGATCTATAATACTCCTTTTATATTCTACTATTATAATAACTACATGTATGCCTAAATATTTAAATAATTGTCAAATTGTCTATACCTAAATATCGAAAAGTATAAGTAAAGAGTATATGATAGGGATCTAAAAAGCTATATAAACATTACCCTTATGGTACTTAGTAGATGAAGGTATGTCCTAATGCTCCTATGTATATAACTATGTCTTTGCTCTTAATTGAGTGTATATACCCTATCTATACAATAGTGACCAAAGGAATCCAAATTCTGATAGAGATCTAAAACCTGTATAAAGGTTACCTTAATGGTGCTTAGTAGATAAAGGTATATCCTAATACTCCTATATATAAGAATATGTCTTTACTCTTAATTGAGTATACATACCCTATCTATACAATAGTGACTAAAGGAATTCAAATTCTAATAGGGATTTAAAATCGCATAAACTCTATAGCTAGTAGGTTTTGATTCTACTGGAGCTATAACTATTTAGTATATTTTTGTATAGTTTTGGTTAAGGCTAGATACTAGGTCTACATAGTTATATATAGTTAATGGTAATTTATATATCAGGGTATAGTGTAAGTAATAATAATGATATGAATATATAGTGCTTAAGTACACCAATTACCTTATGACATATACTCATAATAACTTTTCATTTGGATTTATTTGGTTACTATTATATAGATAGGGTATATATACTTAATTGAGAGCAAAGATATAGTCATATATATAGGAGCGTCAGGTATATACCTTTATTTGCTAAGCGCTATCAGGGTAACCTTCATATAGCCATACTATTAATAACCCCCTCTCCTCTTATTATTTAAAAGGCTTATCTCATTATAGTAAGTTACTTATGAATTTATATACTAGTATAGGTGAAGAGATAGAGTCATAAGAGGTATCTCTTTAGCCTTTTTTTTTTTGTTTTAATAATAGATATCTTCTTTTACTAGGTTTTTTTTTCTTTATTATAGGATTTCTTTTAGTTCTTTTCTTATTTCTTAAAATATATATACTATTTACCTTTCACTCTACTGGTTATTGTAAGGTTCACCTGACCAGAGAGGAGTAGGATAGTTATTGCATGCTCAAATAATCTCACTTATATATATGCTTGTCCTACTATAGGCACATTTTCTATAGTATAAGTTCTTTAATCTCTTTTTCCATTGTTATAAGAACAGGGCATAAGGAGGGTATACTATGCTCTAGGACTATATATAAATTGTGATCCTGGCTATATAGTTCACTAAAACAAAAATGAATAATTATCATCATTATCTTGTTGTCTTCTTCTTTCTTCCCTCATAAGTATATAGCTATATTATCTCCTTTGAGTCTACCCTAAGCATTAAGAATATATTCAGCTTGAAGACCCTCTCTACCTATAGATCTCTATAGGATAGACATATTTCAGTTGAGCTCTTACAATTAAGATATCTGAGTTCCCTCAGTAATATTACAAGGTACATCTAGTGTATCTATACCAAGCTACATACAATCTTAAATAGGCCTCTCATAATAAATATGGTAGATTTTGTTTCTAGAACACAGTTGTGTTGGTAGAACTCGTATCAAAGGCATAGCAGAATGAGGTGCTGGGTACAGCATTGCAGGGATTGTTGCCAGAGCAGCTGTTGGTGAAGTTTAATTAGGCTCAAATAGGTTCATCCTCATATTGGATGGACTTGAGTTTGCTGCAAGTAAACATAGGTTAGCCCCCCCCCAAAAAACCATACTTTTATTCAACTATTTTTAAATATATATATATATATATAAAAGGGAAACTTCTGCTGCACCTGAAAAACAAAACAATTGACTCTGCAGCCGATCCCTGGACGTGCCCTGTGAATTCATACTCGTTGAGACAAAACCCGGAACCTAGGACGACGGCTGGTAATCTCCCTTCCGCCCTCTCTTTCGTGGTGACTCATTCCACGTACTTATCGTCAATGTGATGTTCGTTGTCCGATGTTGAAAGCACGATATAACTCCCGATCAATTGTTTTTTGGAGGGGAATTGGAAAACGATGTTATTGTACAAGTACATGGAGTAACTTTCCGCGGTGCGACTCTAGCAAGATGCCGTCGCGGGAACTTTTCTTGTAGCATAGTGCAGTGTGGGTGGCAGTAATTTCAATTTTAATTGCCTCTTTCGACAATCCGGGGATGTCCTTACAACCTCTGAGATGTTTGCTAAGAGTCCTTTTCTTTCGGGTGAAGGGAGGTTCGAGAAAGAAAGGAATCTTAGTCAGCTAAGGAGGCTCCATTCACTCCATATTTTTTATTATATGTGAATAAATGCAGGCCGACCAAAGCCTGGTGGGGGGTTTTTTTTTTTCTCCCCCCTTCCATCTACTCCTCCTCTCGCCTGTGGTACGCAAAATCAGAGTCATTGCCTCCTCATTCTCGCTCTGTTCATCTCATCGTATACTCCTCTTCTCTTTCAGCACTCTCCAACTCATGCAATCCCGGCATCTATCTCTTCGCTTTCGGTAACAGATACAATTCATATCATTGCAGGCGCAATGGCAACCGAACTTCCCGTCAATGGATCTATTGAGAAGTCCGCTCCTTCCACGGACTTCACGGTGAAGGCTGGTCTGGCCCGTATGTTGCAAGGAGGAGTTATTATGGACGTCGTCAACGCTGAACAGGTATTTTTTTCTATTTATCTTGAAGTTTTTGCTTGAATAATATGACCCAATTGCTAACCACGATGATTACTGCAGGCGATAATTGCGGAAGAGGCTGGAGCTGTTGCTGTCATGGCTTTGGAGCGTGTCCCCGCGGACATTCGTGTTCAAGGTGGTGTTGCAAGAATGTCGGACCCCAAGCTGATCAAGGAGATCATGGAGGCTGTCACTATCCCCGTAATGGCGAAAGCCAGAATTGGACATTTCGTTGAATGCCAGGTACATAAATTGCAATTCATTTTGAGTTGGAGCCATGAAAACTAATGGCTGTTAGATGATAGATCTTAGAGGCCATTGGTGTTGATTACATTGACGAGTCAGAAGTATTAACTCCCGCCGATAACACCCACCACGTTGTTAAGCACCCCTTCAAGGTTCCCTTTGTGTGTGGTTGCAGAAATTTGGGGGAGGCTTTGCGCCGTATCAGCGAGGGAGCTGCCATGAGTATATCTTCCCAATTGTCTTCCCAATTGTCTTGAGTAAGCGCTAAAATGTCATTTGACAGTCCGAACAAAGGGAGAGGCCGGTACCGGTGACGTCGTTGAAGCTGTCAAGCACATGCGTACCGTCAACGCCGAGATCAAGAAAGCGTCCCAACTTTCCGATGAAGAGCTCTACGTTATGGCCAGGGAAATTGGTGCTCCATATAACCTTCTCAAGGATGCCGCCAAATTGGGAAGACTTCCAGTTGTCAACTTCGCCGCTGGCGGTGTTGCCACTCCTGCCGACGCTGCTTTGATGATGCAGTTGGGATGTGACGGTGTTTTCGTTGGAAGCGGCATCTTCAAGAGCAGAAACGCTTCTCTGAGGGCGAAGGCTATCGTCCAGGCTGTCACTCACTACAACAACCCCAGTATCCTTGCCGAGGTCAGTACTGACCTCGGAGAGCCCATGGTTGGTCTTAACATTGAGCACCTGACGGAGGAGATGAAGCTGGCTAAGAGAGGATGGTAAAATAAAAGCTTGACTGGACTTTCTTGTCAGATTACTAATTTCCATGGGAAATTATTTTTCTCCATTTATTAAATTTCATGTTAAAAAATTGTGTGTACATGTACTTCTTGTAGTTAGGCTGGTGCTTCGTTTTGTGTAATATCTTTCATGTCATGGACGAGCTAGTTTTTTTTTTGTTCATCCACGCTGCATCCCTCTTTGAGATCTGCTGCCCCACCTTCCTATCTTGAATGTCGTTCGAGCCGCATCGTGAAACCCTACTGATAATGATGTACTTGTACATGTAGGTACCTAAAAGCATTAACGCTAACAAAAGGATATGGGTCCAGATGTGTCAATTAGTCAACATGATAGAAAAAGAATCCAAAAAGAAGAAAGTAGAATGCTAATTTAAACCTGCCGAAACCACAGAGCTAAGATGCTATTATGCATGCCATACGCACACCGCTCGCCTGCTATGTGAACTCCCACCAGCTGATCTTCACAAGCTACTCTTTCGCTCCCGGAATTTCTTGCTGGAAATAAGCGCAATGCCGTCAAGTAACGACTCTTCGGCCGCTCCCTTAGGTGCAGCAGGAGAAGAAACATTTGAGTTCACATCAACGCTTAGTCTTGACAAGGAGTTCTTGGATCTCGAATTAAAGCCGACTTTTGCATCGATCGCCCAGTCAATCCGAAAATCCTCGAGGTCTATCAGCAACCGCTTAAAATCCATCAAACACGACTCAGAATTCGTCGGTGTGGTAGCAGAAGCGTACCAACTACCACTGGTCACGAATGCTAGAGCAGGGGATTGGTATGTTGATCCGAGAAAAAGAGATGGCAGCGTGTACTTTAAAAGTACAGATGGGCATAGTGGGGAATGGAAATTTTCACAGAGAAGATTGAACCTGGGATTACTGGAAATTGTGAAGAAAGGTGGCGGGTAGGTATCTAATATCCCTTCCCGACAGTTAATCTTTGGTTCACGAGGTCCCTCGAGAGAAGAATTTTTAAAAGGACCGACGAATGAGAAAAGGGTGAAGTTCATTCAAGTGTTGACACCACTTCTTTCGCAAATTTGCAGGGCTATTATTGTGGACTCCACGAGGAGAGGGAAGAGGTATGCTACAGAAATAATTACTGTATAAAAGGAAATCTGACTAACATTAAAATTCGAAATACAAGATTCCCGGACTCGTTAACAAAAACCATACCGATATGGATTGCAATTGTGAACAAAGCTTGCTTTCCCGAGGAGGAATTAAAACTCTACATATCTCCAATGGTGGTTTCGCCTAATGAAGCTTCCCAGATTGAACAGCGGCTTCCTGGATTTATGGAACAATTCAATGTATGCTACGAAATATCACCCTTTCATGTTGTAGCCTAATTCACCAGACGTTTGTTATTTAGTTATTTATTTTGCACATAGTCCCTTGGCATAGACATAGATTCCATTAGAAATAACCTCCGAAAACCTCTCCGTCCAATATGGATAACCCCCGACTCATCTCTTCCCCTCGATCCGCCTCGGTTTTCCGATTTTGTGCCGCTGGTGTTGGTTACCACGTCACGGATGATCTCTGGTCAAGGGACGGAAGGCGAATATATTCAAGGAGCCGGCGACGACCATGAAGGTTGGGCATCGGTAGGTTTTCAATTAAATTTCGTAAACGAGTGATAACTTATGATTACCGTAGGAATCTGGGCTTACCCCGTCACTGTTCTGGGATAACCACAAAATCCTCCTCGAAGCAAGTGAATGTGATCTACCGGATCTTATTCGCTCCCTTGCCATGGACCTTGTCGCGGCTGCACTGAAACCCGAAGTGGCGGACATCACATTGATCAAGCCGACAAGCTCACTGTTCCTAGGCAGTATAGCCTCGATTGATAAAGTCGCCGAAGATTTCGAACTTATCATCAACTGTGCCATGGAAACCCTGAAACCGGCAACTGAAACACAGACTTCAAAAATCCTCGGGTTCCCCATTCCCGCAGGCAAACGAGGTGCGAAACCACTTAGGACGGAAATGGACAAGATTGTTGCCTCAGTGGAACCGAATATTGGCAAGAGGATTTTGGTGGTATGTAAATCCGGGAATGATATATCATCGGCTGTTGCGTTGGTTTTGTTGTGTCTATTTTATGACCATGAAGGTAATAGTATTGCGTTCACTGAAACGACATGGGCCTGCGCTGACGTTACTTGCTTCAGGACGGAGTGGAAAACTTCAGGATCGCTCACAGGTAGATAAAGCATTTATCAGGAGGAGGCTGGCGTGGATATCACTTTCGAGACCGGAAGCTAATCCTTCCAGGTCTTCTCTGAATGCTGTGAATTCGTTTCTAATGAGAAGACCATCTTAACGAATTAATATGCATGCATGCTGAGAAACGAGTAGTTACCACAATTTACATGCAAAAATCGGATGAAAATGGCAATAATTTCTTTTTCTTTGGTCCTTTCTTGTTCGTGAACGGTACCTTTCGTGACATTTTTTTAGAAATGACCAAATCGCACAAACTGGAGTTGAGGCCTTGCTATAGTTCTTAATCTGAAAGCATAATATTATTCCAGGATATTCACGAATAAAAACTAGTCAATTTAGGATTAACACCATAATTACATTAATACGTATTAAAAGCGACGGCTTGCTAAAGCTCATTCATTTTCGTCCCGTGGGTACAACGTTACTAAGGGACCGGCAATGGCATCTCCATCAAATACCAAGAAGTTCTGCAACGGTTGTTCTCTCTTTCCAAGAGCGTTTATCACATCCTGCGCCAAAACGCCTCCAAGTATAGCTGCGGCCGATGTAAGCTCGCAGTCAACATTTTCGATAAAAGATCTGTTCACGAGGATTAATGAAAACAATACAAGGTTGGGGTTATCGCCGGGGAAACATTACACAATAAAGGAAGACTTGACCAATTCTTCGGGAAGATCAAGATTGCGGTTACACTCAGTCATGAACTTGGTAAATTCGCCGTAATCTTCTTTTTTGGCTCCGGGAAGGCGTTTGTGGAGCCTTTGGAATGTCCATAATGCTGGATTATTGGCTGAGGTCAGTAATTGGGCCGGTATCAGCAGGACATAAGCGAGAATTGGAATGAACCTCTGACAGCCGGAAGTATTGCGAGAAGATTTTTGCGTTTTCTCAGCCGCCAGTTTTTGTCAACTTGGCATCTGAGAACCTCCGAAAGAGGGGCGTAGATCTCTTCCTTTGTGACTAGCTCCTTAATAGTTTCGCAGTCTTTCTTTTCTTGGACTCCAGTTAAGGTGCGAGTTCGGGTCTCCTTTTTGAGCTCGGTTTTTATGTTGGGCTTGTCGCGCTCGCTTTACTTTGCATTTTAGCGTTAAATATAGTACGCAAAAAAGTAGTTATACTGACATGACGAAAGTATGCTTAATCAAGTCTGCGAAAGCATAACCATAAATACCATATGTTGCGGCGGCATAAAATGGACGACCACAGATACGCGTTGCATTATTGATGAAAAGCTAAAAAAATTTAGTGATAACTCATGATTCTGAGCGAATCGGGTCTTACTAAGCTGTCCAAATCTAGCTCAGTCGCAACAACAACGTCAAACTGCTTGAAGAAGTTTGTATCCTTCTCTTGCACTCGACCGGTATCAACATAAACAGAGACCCTAGGGTTGAGTTGTTGGATAGCCGGGGCTGCAGCTTCCGCTCTCTATATTGCATGATTTTGTCAACTTCGTTCAACAATTTGTTGTGCTGGCCTACAAGAACATACATTCATGCCAACATGTTCTTCCCCAATGAAATACTGGGCGCCTAAATCGTCCTCTGAGATAGTTCCCGGATCGAGGATCGTGAGGGAGCCGATTCCCGCCAGAACCAAGTTCTTTGCAACCTCACTCGCCAAAGCATGCAGGGTAATTAGGAGGATGTGAGCATTGCGCATTCTACCGCAGAGGTTTTAGTACCATTCGAAGCCCGAATTCGCGGACAAACTTAGATATATCAAACCTTGCTTGGGCTTCCATTCCCCATAGCCGAATTTGACGGTCGTAGAGAGCTCTCTCATCTGTAGGGTAGTATAAATTGCTTAGAAAAAGCGTCCAAGAATGTACTCGAGGAATCGGGGGACCTAGCACCCACCAGTGGATATGGTTTGAGATCCTGTAATAGTAGCTGTAGTATGACTGGCAGGAACTTGATTTAGCATGGAAGCATCCTCTTTTGAAGCCGAAGATGCCATGGTGGAGATGTGCGTTTGGCTGGATGGATGCACGGTCAACTGGTTTCGTGGGCACAAGGGGAAAAGAACGGTGGGCTGCAAACGCGTTTGCAGGTGAAGGAACGCGCTCCGGAATTATGCCGATTTGAATCTGATTATTGGCCAGGTGCATGCCAAGCAACCGTGACGTACTGTACATACATGTATGTACTCTACAAGCAGGCATATGATCTCCATGTTTCTTGAGCTCTCCACTGCCGAGAGCATGTGTCGCTTGCTGCTCTGCTACCGCGTTGCTGTGAGTCCAGCTCCGGGTATCCATGCATTATCTGAGCACGGCCGTAGCAGCACACGGCCATGGCACTGATGGCAGCACTGATGGCAGCACCTTTTCCCCCAAACCTCCGAGCCCTTAAAAGTCACCCGCTTTTTTTCCCATCCAACAAAAAACCAATTATCCAACGGCACTTCGTTGCAACTCGCTGCATACAAATAACTACCACTCTTGCCGAGAAACGCCTGCTGTTGCTAGAGTACTACTACTCCCCCAAATAAAAAGAACAAGAAAAAACACTTGGGATCCACCTGAGAATACTCTTTCCACCGAACAGCCTGCCTAGGTGATCGAAGGTTTGCAGCGGACAGCTTGTGCTCGCTCGGCCCCTGTTCCCAGTACTCGATTAGTCGGATGACAAGCCCCCCTTTCCCCCACCTACCTCTCGTCATGGTAAGTTTTTCTGCATATTCCATCCCATCCAACCGCCATGCTGGTCCTGACTTTGAGCATCAAGGACTCCTCCGAAGCTCCTGGGAATCAAACTCAACTATCCAACCTACGTGCTGGTGGCGGTGGAATCTCCGTGCGACCTCCGAGCCGCTCAGCTTATCCCCTGGATCGCGTCAGTCCTGCGCCTACGGGTGGCCTCAATCGTAGGTATGAACAGATTGAACGCCGCCGGCGTCGTATGATGACTCTTCACGCTGCACTTGCACAAAGGATTGAACCATCTGAAGCTTCAAACAAACGACGTCGCTTGGACGAGCAGGCTCAATTAGAGATGACGCAGCTTCAACTGGAACTTCACTTTTGCGATGGCGGCCGATACGATGGGGGTCGATATGATGGCGGTCGATACTACCCAGATTATTGTCCCGAAAACGCACTGCGTAATGACACCAGTGGTAGGTTAATCCTCTGTATACACGTGTACAAGAGGCCTAGGGACTGACTTCGACCTAAAGTTTATTGCACAAAGAACCCGTGCTGTAACATGATCTTGCGTCACGTGGGCGAAAAATGCTTTACTTTGCAAAGGCTTGTTATCCGCGCGCCTCCAACGGGCTATTCATCTCCGTGAGTTATACCGAGCTCTAACGTGTTGAGAGAGCATAGCTGAAAATTTTGCCACTGACCCCGCCAGCCACAGAGTCAGGGAAGGCATGATCTTTGTAGCCATGAATGCCGATGATTTGATTACCCGAACAAATTACTCCGTTGACTACGAAGACGACCTCGATGGTGATAGTATTGACGAATACTATGCTTTTGGATATGCTGCGCCTCGTACTCTCGACACCGATCCATGCGATACTGGGCAGGATGAAGAGGAAGTGGAGAATACGACGGAAACTGGTGCTGCATCAACCCGCAGAACAGGTGTTACCAGTGTAGGACGTTCGAGGTTTAGCTCTACGCCAGCACCTCCTGAAGCACCAAACAACCGCGATCTCCAGGCTCCCTCGCAAGCAGCCACACCACTGGAACCTCATGCCACTTTTTTTAATAAAGACATGAAGAGCAAGTGCGTCATCAATTTTGAGCCTGCAATGTAAGCCTCTCCCTGAAATCATGTAGGCTCGAGTTGCACTTTTTTTTTTTTTTAACAATCGCTCACGAATCCAGAACTGGGCGCTACATTCTTGCGAAATTCTTCTCCGATCGCAGAGATAATATCGCCATCGAGTTTATCGGTGCCTATGGCCATGTGGGAAGACGCAGTTTCCCAGCCATATGTCCCCGGTAAGCGATTTGTCTCTTCGACGGCAAGGCTTTCTGTACCATTTTGTGGAGGAATATTCCTCTGTATTACTTGGAACTTCCTGCCATGCTGGGGCCACTTTATCTTCTTTGAGGACCTACTACCTCACTTTAGGGAATATGTTCTTTTAACTTGTAGTGGCGAATAAGCTACAGGTGTCGGTTTTCGTGTAGTATCAGTTACCGATCTTCTGCTGTCTCATTCATGCTCTTTCTTTCATGCTGTGATGAGCTCATGTATTAATACTTTTATGTTCTCGAAAGTTATTATGTTAAAAATGTTGTCGGCTTCGTCCCACTTATTTTGCTTACTAGGTCTGAGTAGTGAAGATATCTTTTCCATTAGGTATATCAATGCAGATGATTACTTCAGTTGTACGGACGAGCTACCGTTTTGCACGGCGCGTAGTATGTTGGTTTATTGGAGCATGTATGCAGCGCTATACACCGCGACCACCTTTGCATTGCGTGGGATCCAGGCCTGCTTGGGTGCCTCTGGGTATTTATGCGTAGGAATCTACGCGCAACTGTGCGCCCAGTAGTCGGGACAAGATACTGTAGAACTAGGCAAGGACTCGCATAGGCCTGGATATTACATGTAGAGCACATGTGCAGTACTTCCGTTACTAGTTATACAATACTCGAGTACATCGTACTAGTACTCGAGTACGTACTCTACAAAGAATGCGGCCGTCAAAGCTTTTGGCCTTGGCGACTGGGAAAAACTGATTGACCGGAGCTTTTATTTAGAAATTTGCATGCAAGTTGATAGTATAATGCTAGCAAACCCCAGATTTATGTACATGTACTCTAAATGTACTCTGCGTGTATTCAATGAGGAAAGGTCACGTGCAGACTGCAGTTGGGCTATGGTCACGTGCAGAGCTTTCCCAAACAGCGCAGCAAGCTTTTGCGACCTAATCTTCCCTCCCCGCCACTACGAGCCAACGACCGCCGCCCCTCGCTTCTGGCATATCATCGGCACTGCTCTCAATCCTGGGTGTCGTATCCCAGTTCTTGGCCCCGCCTCGTACATCTCTGTCTCCTCTACAATCCACAGCGCTGTCAGGGTTTGAACTCCAGAAGCATGTCGGAAGCAAGCGAGGCAACAGAATTGAAGAATAAGGGCAATGCGGCGATAGCGAAGAAGGACTGGGCGGTATATTCCACCCGTCTTCCGCTGTGGTTTCCTGTCCTATCCGACTCAGACTGTGAAGCTGCGGCATTGAGATAGAGGCATCTAAGGTGTATGCTGCTGACATTGCTAACCGAACGAATTTAGACAGCGGTCGACTATTACACCCAGGCCATCGAACTGGACCCGACCCAGGCGCCCTTTTATTCCAACAGAGCCCAGGTATATTCGCAAACAAATACGAAATAGTGGAAGAACGAGTGTGTTAAGGATGCGATTGTAGGCTCACATAAAAATGGAGTCTTTTGGACTCGCGATTGCCGACGCTTCGAAGGCAATTGAGCTAAATCCCTCATATGTCAAGGTAAAAGAATTCGCGTTTCCTGCTACATCTAGACCTTTAAAAATGGGGCAATTCGGAGAGTTAAGATCAACGGAATAGGCATACTATCGGCGAGCCATGTCAAATATGGCCATCCTAAAGAACAGAGACGCCCTTAAAGACTTCAAGACTGTTTGCAAGAAGGGTGGGTGTTTGCGTCCTCCGCCGTTTTTCCGGGGAATTGGAAGATATATAGGCCTTGAATTTAGAATATCCGTTAATAGTTTTGCTAAAATGACAGAGCCAAACAACAAGGATGCGAAACTGAAGCTGCAGGAGTGCGAAAAAATTGTTAGAAAGATGGAATTCCTAAAAGCCATTGAAATTGGTGATCCGCCATCTGCCGCGGAAGGCCTGGAACTCGACAAGATTGGTGCGTTATCTCTACTGTCTGTAGCGTAAATCGTTTCTTACCCTAAGTTTCTGGGAATAGTGGTCGAGGAGAGTTACGACGGTGTACAATTGGGCGACAAAATGACAATAGAATTCGTCGAGGACATGATAGAGAGATTCAGGAATGGGAAGAAGATACATAAGAAATACGCCTATCAAATTGTCATGAAGGCCAAGGAAATATTTTACGCTGAGCCTACCATGCCGGAGATTTCCGTTAAAGAGGGCAAGAAGTTGACAGTTTGCGGAGATACACATGGTATTTTCCTCTTTCATACATTATCATAAGTTCTTCCGACAAATTGCGGTACTAAATTTATTCTTAGGCCAATACTTTGATCTTCTGGAAATATTTAACCGCAATGGGTATCCTTCCGAGACTCACGCTTACCTATTCAATGGTGACTTCGTTGATAGAGGTTCTTGGTCTACCGAGATTGCGCTCCTTTTATTTGCATACAAATGGCTATACACCGACAACTTCTTCCTCAATCGTGGCAACCATGAGACAGATGACATGAACAGAGTATACGGCTTTGAAGGCGAATGTAAAGCCAAATACAACGAGCGTACTTTCAAACTCTTCTCTGAGTCGTTTAGTGCGCTTCCTCTTGCCACTTTAATTGGTAAGAAGTATTTGGTGCTGCATGGCGGACTGTTCTCGGATGATAATGTCACTTTGGACGATATCAGGAAGTTGGACCGCCACGCGCGAAGACAACCTGGACAAGAGGGGTTGTAAGTCTGCAACTTGGATTTTTCGGGAATTTCATGATTACTAAAAATCTTAGGATGATGGAAATGCTCTGGACAGATCCCCAGACCGAGCCTGGCCGTGGACCTAGCAAACGTGGTGTTGGTCTTCAATTCGGCCCTGACGTCACTAAGAACTTCTGCGAGCGCAATGGTTTGGATGCTATAATACGAAGCCACGAGGTTCGCATGGAGGGATACGAGATTGAGCACGATGGGCGCTGCATCACTGGTATATCAAACCCAACAATTATCAAAAAGGAGGAGAGTTGACACAGTGGTACTTTTAGTGTTTTCTGCTCCCAACTACGTCGACACTTCCGGGAACAAGGGTGCCTATATCAATATTGGCCCCGACTACAAGCTGCACCACAACCAATTTGATGCAGTTCCGCATCCGCCTATCAAGGCAATGGCATATGCGCAGAGCCCCCTCATGTCGATGATGTAGAAAAATAGTTCAGCATGAAATAGAAAGATACCGCTCATCTTCCTCGAAATTTTTTCTATAAGATTAGAAATTCTTTCATCATATATGTTCACAAGCTTCCACATGGTTTTAGTTTTGCATGCGTGGTGAATTCAAGGAGCAGGCGGCGATCTTTTTATGGTATCTATTTGGTGCTTTTGGGTTTTGTTTATGAAAACGATAAAATCCTCCGTCCTTTACAAAAGAGTTCCTGTCTCATGTTTGGTATTTGCCAAGATCTATATTTCAGTTCTTTTGGAAGGAAGAGAATCCGGTTTAGTTATGTACACTAGATATCTTAACTTTTTATCGCGATATTAGGATGCACTTGCACTCAAGAATAGGTGGGGTTGAAAATGACTTTGGAATGAGATAAGATCAAAGATAAGGAACTGCAAGGGTTCTTCTGGAATATTCCGGCGCTGTCGTGGGAATCTTGTTACACACGAGAGCGGAACTCTCCGGTCGCACCGCTAATGCACAATAGCGTAATGTGTAAGCGAGTTTTCTACAACCCTTGAGAACTCCTGCATTTTGAGCAGGATGGGGGGATGAGAAATTCAAGGAATCGAAGAGAAAAGGAATTTTATAACACTGGCACTGCTAATCATAGAGCACGACAGAACATGTACATGTGTAAAGGGTGAAATTTTGCCCTTACAATGAATTTACTATTTTTTTAGGGCCCTAAAGCTTATGCCCAAATTACACTTTAGAATTCTTTGAGCAGCATCCTCTACACTAAGCTCAAATGTTCAACAGAATGGCCTACTGCTAGCAACCTATAACTTATAACATCTAGCAACTATAGTATAATGCTGTATCCTTACAATGATACTATCCTACTATACTACCAATCTATTACCTTCTCTATAGGATATTAGAAACTAAAACATGAAGCCACATCACTATACCAAAATCCTAAAACAAATACTAGAGCCTCGGCAAACCTTTTCACTAAATTTTGATATTTTTGAGATATAATCTATATATATGGTTGAGTTATAATTTTTAGGATTGAAGAATAAATTAAAAGCTTAAATCAAGTTCTTACATCATGCTAAATTAGAAGTATAAGGAAATTTATATCCATTACTATCATACTCATTTAGGTTAGGTCATATGCAATTAAGTTTGTGCGATACCCAGTTAGTACATCAGTGATCTGAGGGAAGATCAAATCCTCTTCATTTAAATTAGCACATATGATACTAGTGGAAGTAATAAAGGGTAATAAGAAAAATTAAGTAGTGTATATATATATTCACAGAGCTAGGATCACCTATTACTATAAGATCTTTATAACCTCTAGTTAAAGATATAGATAATAAGGTAGGGGGAAACTCATTTTATTTTTTCTACAATCTTAAAGGGATTATCTATAAAAGAATATCCACTTAGAGCTACACTATATAGTTTATCTATTGTTATGAACACCGGTAGTGGTCCGCGTCAAGGTACCTGGACAATGCGCTATGATGGAGGTTATGCTTAGATTGTCAACATGTGAGTATACTGTCTCTACCCTTCACCATTATGTTAAGCGCTCTGGAGACGATCCTCTGTCACATGACCTTGTGGCGTGGCGTGGCATGGTGTGGCTTTGCCGTTAGCCTTGACTAAGCGCGGGAAGTCGAGCCCCACAGGCACATGATCGGCTATCGGCATGACGCGACATTGGCCTAGTCAGCCATGAGGTCATGATCGGGTGATCGGACTCGTATCGTGAGAGACCATCACAAATCGGAAGTGAGGCCCGAGAGGGTGATGGGCAATCATAGTCAAATCGAGTACTAATCGCGTCCTGTCCTTTCCGGACTCTTCTACAGGTTTCGGCGATTAGGAATCAGGAGATGGTCTAGATGGGTCGGAGGTCCTTTCATATTCTCTTTCCTTTGTCATCTCTTTGTCAGCTCGGGTGAAGGATGGGTATATAAGCCTGTGGTTGTTCTTGTCTTGTCTTCTTTCCTTCCTTCCTTCTTTAGCACATAGCTACCTTGTCTTCTCTGCGATCACCATTGTGAAAGCCTTTGAGTTATCTTCGAGCCTTAAAGAATATATTCGTCTTTCTAGGTCTTCTACACTTGAAGTCTACCCTGTTCATCGTAGGAACAATATCTTCCAGTTGAGCTTTCGTTTAGCCGAGATATCTGAGTTCACTCAGTAGCGTTTGCAAAGCATGCCTGAGGTATCCTTACTGAGATATATACAAACTATATAGGGTGATCTGTCATACTATATTCTTTAAAGAAGATAGCTTCCTCTTCCTCTGACGTTCCGATGCCTGATACATCCTCTCTTGCTCTCGTTGTGGGCAATCAGCTCACCAACCCTTCAGCCCGATCAATTCGGACCACCCGTTTGGCAGCCTCCAACATCTCAATGCACAAGGAGGCTACTATTGACCTCAAACTGACTGAATTGCAGTATGCCAACAAGCATCAGAAAATGGTCATAGACAACTATGTGGCCACAATGCAGGCACTGTACAAGGCCAGGCAGTTCCTTGGGGAAGAGCCCTTTAAACGGGCTGTTCAAGACACAGAGGAGGAATTTCAGAAACAAAGGGATGATGTGGCTTCGATCGTCTATGCCACCATAGTCCTTCACAGGACCATCGCCAAACCCCTCCCTAAGTTGTCTATGGCTTTTCCCCCCATCCATGACAAATCTCCTTCTGGCCGCTGTTGAGCAGATCCAGAAGGAAAGGGAGTCCTTCGCACAGAGGGAGTTGGACTACACGAATACATTAAACAAGGCCCACCAAGATATGGTCTTGGACCTGAACAAGAAGTTGTCTGACCTCCGCCAATAGCTGGCAGACCAGGCTCTGCACCTGTTAGCCTCCCCTAACGAGCAAATTACCTCTCTGACGGCAAACCTAGCCAAGGCGAAGGCCAGGGTAGAAGTCTTAGAGCAGACTGAGGTTTCTCTCTAAGCTAGACTTAGCGAGGCGGACCATGACAACCTGCGCCTCAAAGCTGAAAATGAGGTCCTCTCGGCTAAAGCTACTTTGAGGAAGGAAGACGTGGTCAAGCTCAGGGAAGACCTGATGAAGGCCAACGATGATGCCAAGATTTAGAAGGACTTGTACTATCAGTACAAGGAGCACTATGGCTCTATTGTTTCTCCTCCGGTGTCTAGGAACCTGGATGAGATCATAGACATAGATGACGGAGTGACACATGTCACTGCTCCTCCTCCCAGGCCCAGAGGCCTTAGAATGGGTCTGCCTTCCTTCAGGCTACCTTCCCGACACGTCTCCCCTACTCCTCCTCCTCCCGCTGCACCTTGTTCTGCCATCGCAGGACCATCACAGAGGCACAGGGAAACCTCCTACGCTTCCTTTGCACCTCCTCCCCACCCGACCTCTCCTCGTCCTCTCAATGAGAGTGATGTCAGGCGGATCATGCAGGAAGTTCTTGTGGGCACCGCCCCACCAGCACCTCCCTCAAATCGCTCCACTCTGGCTCCACCTCCTGTCCTGTATGCCTCGTTCAAGGGTCCCAAACCTGCCAATCCAGAGAAATTCTTGGGGAAGGCAGAGGACATAAGGAAGTTCATCGAGCAATGCGAGAACTACTTTGCCCTCCAGTCCCATGCCTTTCCCTACGACTGGATCAAGACCAGATTTGCGTCTATGTACATGACAGGGACTACGCGGATCTGGTGGCAAGCCAATTCTCACAGGTGGACCCAGTAGACCACTATTTGGGATGACTTTACGGAGGCCATGAAGACATACTTCGGAGCCTTCGCCACCAAACCCCAGGCCATCAGGGAGATGATAAACGCCAAACAAACCAAGGGCATCCTCTCCTACTTCACCTACATGGAGGCTCTCAACCAAGTGGTCCAAGGTGACCAAGAGTCCTTTAAGTTCTGGGTTGAGAGGGGCCTGAAGGAAGATCTCTGCCTGGCGATGGCGGCCTAGACCACCTAAGAGACTCCCGCTGCTGAATGGCTCTCTCGTATGGCGCAAGTGGGCCTAGTGCTAGAGGATGCCCGTGTGGCCATCCAGGAGTCCCATAAGGAACAATCGACCAAGCAGACCACTGGCCAACCCGCTCCTTCTAACAAGCCGAAAAAGACCCAGGACAAGCGTCCCTCGGGGTCCTCTTCCTAGGACAAAGGGAAGATTCCTCAACTCACCGAGGAAGAGAAGTAGTGGGCCAAGAAGAACAAGGCCTGTCTACGCTGCCTGTCCAAACACCATAGTGTTAAGGACTGTTATTCCATGAGGAAGTTCTCGATCTCTGCTGTCAAGATCGCCTCAACGTCAACCAAGCATAAGGCGGATGATGATGGGAACTCCTCCTCCTCCAAGTAGCAAAAGACCTCTGCGGCGTATGTGGTCGATCTCCCGGATGACTGGAGGGATGGGGATGATATCCCTATGGTGTAAGTGGTCCCCTTCTCCTTACGTGGCATCCCACGCCACCTCTCCCATTTTCCTTTGTTCTGTGTTTCCTTAAAGTCCCAGTTGGATTGAAGCATCGAATTTGTTGCACAAAATTTCCTTTAAGACCATTGTTTGAAATTTCCTTTGTGCCTTTCTCTTACTAAGGAGCTGGTGTTCGCAACCATTGTTGCGTTCTCGGTAGGTAGGCCTGCCAGCATTGAGGCTAATGTAATTCATGATACCCATGAGTGATGTGTTATAACCTGATGTCCCCTTATGACTATTATGATACCCTCATGTATTATTTTCCTTCTTTTCTTAGAGGCGTTGATTAGAGGTTTTGTTTTTTTTATTCTGCAAGTTCTGCCTGAGGAGGACCCGTACTGGGTCGAAATGCGCTGGCCGTATAGCAGACCACCACTCTTTCTGTATACCCACAAGTTATCAGTTTCACCTCATCACATGTCCAACTCCCACTGTTCGAACAAACCTCCTTGCGGACAAGATGTATAGCGAGCTCCGGCCACGAGTTTCCCAGGAGAGATCAGGGAACGTATTCGCTACCGCCACTATGTCAACCATTGTTTCCTCCAAAGAAGGCCCTGCCCAGGGCAGGTGTATTACGGTTCCAGTCACTTTGCACTGGAAAACTGATTCTGTCGAGGGTCCCTAAGTACACATGATTACAGCTACAGCCAAACTGGACAATGGAGCGACCGGTGCATACATCTCGGATCGGCTCCCTGTCCTTAAGAAGAAGAGGTCCCAGGCAGTCAACGTCTTTGCCTACGATGGTTCCTGTCATCAAGAGTGGTATTACACCCCCAAACTTCAGATGCAGGTCCCTAACCATCGCGAACTCATTGATTTCGACGTTGGCCCTATGCCTCCAGACGTGGATATATATCTTCCTGTTAAGTGGTTCCAAGATCATGAACTACAGGTCGATTATGACTGGGCTGTTCTCGTGGGATTCCCCTCCTCCAAATGCAAGAACCATCTTGTGACGCCTTCAGTCCAGATGGCCTCGGCATTTGAATTGATCAAGGATGATGACTTATACGCCAACTCCGAAGCTGTCGGTGGCGGACTGCTTGGGTAGGTGGACACCCCAGTCAATGAAGGAGTTGTCTGTCATTAGTGTGCTGCCATGACTAGGGCTCCAGTGGGCGATTTCACTGAGCTCTTCATGCGGTCTTCCATCTCCTCGACCTCTGAAGGTGATAAGTGGGAACAGATCTATCCTGCTGTCTTCTCCGAACGTCTCACCTCTTCGCTCCATCCCCATTGGGAATGGGATTGCAAAATTGATTTGAAGGAAGGAACGACTCCTCCCTGGGGCCCGCTTTACCGTCTATCTGAGACTAAGCTCCAGGCCCTGTGTGAGTACCTTGATCGGATGATTAAGGAGGGAAAGATTAGGCCCTCCAAGTCTCCCACAGGTGCTCCTATCCTGTTCGTGAAGAAGGCTGATGGGTCCCTCCACCTTTGTGTCGACTACCGGGGTTTGAATAAGATCATTATTCAAAACCGCTATCCTCTGCCCCTTATGGGTAAACTGAGAGACCGAATCGGCAATGCTCAATGGTTCACCAAGCTTGACCTCAAAAACAGCTACAACCTCATCCGCATTGCTGAGGGTGACGAGTGGAAAACATCCTTTCACACTCATTATAGCTAGTACGAGTATTTGGTGATGCCATTTGGTCTCTGCAATGCCCCTGCTGTCTTCCAAGAAATGATGAATACGATCTTTCGTGACCTCCTTGATTTGGGTGTCCTCATCTATCAGGACAACATCCTAATCTATGCCGCCACCAAGGAAGAACACGACTGAATTGTGCATGAAGTCCTCAGGCGCCTTGACAAGCACAAGCTGGCACTCAAGCCCGCCAAGTGCATCTGGGCAGTCCATGAGGTGGAATTCCTTGGGTTCATCATCTCCGACAAGGGCATTAGCATTTCGGAGGATAGAATACAAGCCGTCCAAGATTGGCCTACTCCCACCACGGTTCGAGATGTCCATTCGTTCCTGGGCCTCGCCAACTTTTATCAGGTCTTCATCCAAGGCTTTTCGAAGATCACGACGCCCCTGACAAACTTCACCAAGCAAGACTAGCCCTGGACCTGGGGGTCTCAGCAGTGGTCTGCCTTCGAGACCCTCAAGGCCCTCTTCACCTCTGCTCCCATCCTTGTCCACCACGATTCTCAAACCCCCCTTCAAGCTGAAACCGATGCCAGTGACTTTGGCCTAGGGGGCGTGCTGTCGCACCGGTTTCCTGATGGCTCTATATGCCCATTGGCCTTCCACTCTCGTAAACTTGAACCAGCTGAGTGGAATTACGAGATCTATGACAAGGAGATGCTTACAGTGTTTGACTGCCTTTACATGCAATGGAGACATTGGTGTGAGGGAACGGCTCATCCAGTGCTGGTAATAACGGACTACAAGAACCTGGAGTACTTTACGACCACTAGGCTCCTCTCCAGGAGACAGGCCCAGTGGATGGAGAAATTGGGCACCATCGATTTCCAGGTAGTGTATCGGCCAGGTAAGTCCAATGACGCGGCTGATGCCTTGAGCAGACGTGGGGACCACGTCCCTACGGAGGGGGCACCGGAGCTTGGTCTTCTCTTCCTCAAGAAAGGACAGTATATTGCTGCGATTGAGAAAAGTTACACCTCGCTCAATCCTTCCTTTTACCAAGCCTTGAGGGAAGCCGTTGCTACTGACCCTGAATGCCAAATTATTCTGAGCTCGCCACAGGAACCCTACAGTGTTCATGACGGCCTTCCAATATAGAATGGCTTGTGGTATGTACCCCCATCTCTTCGCACTGAGGTTCTCAAGTCTAGGCATGATCATCCCATGGCGGGCCACTTAGGCCGAGATAAGACCTTTGATCTTATCAACAGAGACTTCTACTGGCCACATTGACGGCCGGATATAGCCGAGTATATCTCTGTGTACGACCAATGCCAACGGAATAAAGCCTGCCGACACAAGGCCTATGGGCAGCTGCTTCTGTTGGAGATACCCTACAGGCTGTGGGAATTGATCTCCATGGACTTCATGATGGACCTCCCTCCTTCTGACAGCTTTACCCAAGTGTGGGTAATCGTTGATCATTTCACTAAGATGGCGCACTTCATCCCTCTCAGCCGTAATGTCGACTCCAGGCACCTTGCCAATGTTTTCGTCCGTGAGATCTGGAGACACCATGGCCTACCAGCCAACATCGTCTCTGACCATGATCCCAAGTTCGAATCCTTCTGGGGTCATGTGATGGATTAGCTCGGGGTTAAGTTGTCAAACAGCACTGCTGCTCACCCCCAAACTGACGGACAGACAGAATGGCTGAATCAGGTCCTGGAAGCCTATCTCCACACCTATGTCAACTTTGAGCAATCGGACTGGGTTTTCTTTCTCGCCCTAGCAGAATTTGCTTACAATAATGCCAAGTCTTCCTCCACTGGGGTGTCCCCATTTTTCACCAATTTCGGATATCATCCTTCACTTGACGCAGTTCAAACAGTCTCCACCTATCGGGGAAGTGAGGCCTTAACCAGAGAATGGACCACCATCCGGCAATGTCTTTTCTCAGCCCAAGCAAAGATGGTTGCGTGGTACGACAAGTCTCACCAAGCCTTCCTGGCCCTCAAGCCCCGAGACCGCGTCCTACTTAAGCGAGACGATATCACCCCCTCCCGACCTTCCCGCAAGCTAGACACCAAGTTTGCAGGCCCCTTCAAGGTAATCAAACCCATCAGGCCTCGGGCCTACAAACTCAAGCTTCCCTTCTCCTGGAAAATCTACCCTGTTTTTCACGTCTCTAAGCTGGAACCCTACCATGTCTCGAACTGGTTCCCTGTCCATCCTCCTCCTGCTCCTGAGATTGAGGAGGGTGAGAACTATTTCTTCGTGTCCGAGATCGCCAAAGTTCAGAACAACTGGAAAACCAAGCGGGTGGAATATTTGGTGTTGTAGGAAGGATATTCGTGGGATGAGGGGAGTTGGGAACCCTTGGAGTCACTGCTAGTCAACGGTGAACCCATCGATGCTCTTTTGACCTTTCAACAGGCCCATCCGGAGGCAGAGCACCAAGCCACTAAGTCAGAGGAGGCTCCACCACACAAGCGAAGACAGAGGAATTGAGGTATGTATAGCTGCTCATTCCTCCACCGTCGGTTTCCCTTTAATGCAGTGGGGTGACACCATTGTATCCATCGCATGGTCCTGAGTCCCCTTTAAGCTCCATTGAGTTGGGATGACCTCCCCCTACAGGCTGCAGGAAACCATTCCTTTGCCTCGGTTACTCTCAGAGGAAAGGAAGAACCGACATAAAGCTAACTCCTATGTGCATAGGGACCATGCGCATTAGAAGGGGCGTAGTGTTATGAACACCGGTAGTGGTCAGCATCAAGGTACCTGGACGATGCGCTATGATAGAGGTTATGCTTAGATTGTCAATATGTGAGTATGCCGTCTCTACCCTTCACCATTGTGTTAAGCGCTCTGGAGAGGATCCTCTGTCATATGACCTTGTGGCATGGCGTGGCATGGTGTAGCTTTGCCGTTAGCCTTAACTAAGCATGGGAAGTCAACCCCATGGGCACATGATCGGCTATCAGCATGACGCGACATTGGCCTAGTAAGCCATGAGGTCATGATTGGGCGATCGGACTCTTATCGCGAGAGAAAATCACAAATTGGGAGTGAGGCCCAAGAGGGTGATGGGCAATCATAGTCAAATCGAGTACTAATCGCGTCCTATCCTTTCTGGACTCTTCTACAGGTTTCGGCGATTAGGAATTAGGAGATGGTCTAGATGGGTCAGAGGTTCTTTCATGTTCTCTTTCCTTTGTCATCTCTTTGTCAGCTCAGGTGAAGGATGGGTATATAAGCACGTGGTTGTTCTTATCTTGTCTTCTGGGGCAAGGATGGTCTAGTGGTATGGCTGTCCTGGTGTCATTGTACGGTAACACGCAATGTCGTGGGTTCAAATCCCGCTCGTCCCATTCCATACCACAAATTACCGGTTGGTCGCGGGTTTTGTAGCGTAAGCGAGTTTTCCCCGACCGTGCAGGGTTGCCTAATTACTGGTTCAGTCCCTGTAAGCGAATGCGACCGATGATCACAATGGCCGTATGAAGGGTTACCCTGACGGCGCTTAGCGATGTATCGCTCCCTCTCTACTTAGGCTATCCGATTAAGTTCACGCAAAGCCGCCCGGTAGAAGAGTGTGACCGATGGAAAAGAGTTTCCTTATCTTGTCTTCTTTCCTCCCTTCCTTCTTTAGCACATAGCTACCTTGTCTTCTCTGCGATCACCATTGTGAAAGCCTTTGAGTTATCTTCGAGCCTTAAAGAATATATTCGTCTTTCCTCGTCTTCTACACTTGAAGTCCACCCTGTTCGTCGTAGGAACAATATCTTCCAGTTGAGCTTTCATTTAGCCGAGATATCTGAGTTCACTCAGTAGCGTTTGCGAAGCATGCCTGAGGTATCCTTACCGAGATATATACGAACTATATAGGGTGATCCGTCACATCTATGATATACAATTATTTTAACTTTGTTTAAATTTATACTATAAGAACAAATTCTACTCTAGAAGATAAGCTTAAACCTAGAAATAAGAAATCAAAAACCAATAATAAGAATATTAATTCCTCTCCTCCTATAACTATATTCTATCCTAAGACATTAGCATAGAATTAAAATAAGCTAAAACTAAGAAAATTACTTTTAGATAAAATGTGTAGCAATTTTAGGTAGAGTTATAATTTCTTAGGCATAATTAAAATTAAGAGTTTTTATATAACCTTGGAGTATAGAATTTTTAGGATCATTATACTCAAGAAAAGTAAACTTATTATATGGAGGATTGAGGTTCAGAGATAGAGAGATTATTATATAGTAAATATAATAAGAGTAGTGAAATATTAATTTAGTACTATATATACAAAATATAGGATTTTGATTTCCTACCAGTCACTATTATATAGATAGGGCATGTACACTCAATTAAGAGTAAAGTCATAGCCACATATATAGGAGTATTAGGATGTACCTTCATCTGCTCATATACAAAATATATAATATGCTTGTGTCTATAGTTTTTAAGAGTATTATAGTTAATCTTTACTAGGTGTATGCCTCTTTATAACCTCAATTTAGTGAACCAAGGGAGAAGCATAAGGTTTATACCCTCAATCCTCACCCTGTATTTCTTAATATTAAAAACTATTACTCTTCTTTTTTACAATTCTTTTTCTTCTCCAAGTAGTAATATGATTAGGGATACCTTAGCTACTTCATCTACGATAGTAACTTATATATAGTTTACCTTATGGAGAACTATCTTAACTAGACAAGAACTAATAGGTCTACAGTTATATCACTACTACTGTAGTGTACTCTAGTGTTATACTCACTTCCCCTTTATCCCTACCCTTAATACATATTATTACTATGTATAGGAAATTGGATTCCTTTAGTCACTATTATATGGACAGGGTATATACACTCAATTATGAGCTAAGATATAGTCGTATACATATGAGTATCAGGACATACCTTCATCTAGTTCATTAATATGTATATGAATTTGGATTCCTTTAGTCACTATTATATAGACAGGGTATGTACACTCAATTAAGTGCAAAGACATAGTTGTATACATATGAGTATCAAGACATATATTCATCTACTTCATTACTATATATAGGAATTCAGATTCCTTTAGTCACTATTATATGGATAGGGTATATAGACTCAATTTAGAGCAAAGACATAGTTGCATACATAGGACTATCAGGATGTACCTTCATCTGCTAAGTTATTACTATGTACAGGATTTTGATTTCCTATCGGTCACTATTATATAGACAAGGTACGTATACTTAATTAAGAGCAAATATATAATCATATATATAAGAGTATTAGGATATACCTTTATCTGCTAAGCACTATCAGAGTAACCTTTATACAGCTTATTACTATGTATACTCTCTTCTCTTCCCTTAGTTTTACTATATATATATAGGGCATTATACTCAATTAAGAGTACATGACAAAATCGCATAACATAGAAGCAAACTCGCTAAGCACTATCAGGGTAACCCTTCATACAGCCTCATTACTATGTATAATATTAGCCTTACTTATATAGTCATATCCTATTATATCTACCTTATACCTCTCTACCCCTCCTATATAAATTAATATACTCCCCCCTATCTCTACAAGGTAAAGAGTATCTCACTTTATCTATATTAGGTATACTAGAGAAGAGACCTATTACCTAGAAGTTTCCCAAGTTCTGCTAATATCCCTCAACACATAGTACAAACTCTATTATATCTTTCAACATACTTAGGATTTAGCTTTCAATCTTACTAGTGGATATGTAACTTCCTCTATCTACTATAATAAAGATAAAGATAAAGAATACCTATTTTAAGGGGATATTATAAAGAAGCTAGAATGAAAACCTAAACAAGAAATAAAGGATATAGGTATTCATTCCTATAAACTTAGATAGTTAGCAAAGGAGTTTGGAACTGATTGATAGTATAATTACCTAGGAACTATAGATACTACATATAATAATACAGAAGTTGATATAGAATATATAGATAACTTAACCCCTATGGCCTAATCTACTACACTAAAGGAAAGAATAGAGGGACTACTAAACTATATAGACTAATTAGAGCTACCTAACCCCTTGATATTATACCCTATAAAGAAAAGAACCTAGTCAAGATGAGTATATCCTTTGTAATTTAGCTAGAAGTACCCTTATTCATGATTATAATCTCTCAACTCCTTAATAATACCTCCCTCAATTAAACCCCTATAGAACTAAAAGCTATAGGTAAAATGAAATACATATTGTAGAAAGCTATATATAATAAAATTAATTGAATAATAAGTCTACTATTAGCTCTAACCTACTTAAACATATCACTCAGGAACTAAGTCACTAAAAATATTACCATAATTTAATAAGTATTAGTTAAACAAAAACCTATATAGGGTAGGGTAGGTTAGGGCTACTACCCTACCCCTTGCCTAGAATATAACTCTAAATCAGAAACAAACCTGGAATACTAAATAGTATAAAAGGTATACTAAATCTAGAAATACAAATATAGCTCCCTCTACTACTACTAATAATAGTAACAAAAATTCTTGTACACTAGGTAATAACCTAAAGCATAAAAAGATAACCCCATCTAAAATAGTTATATACCTTATATGATTAGGAAATGTATCCCAATTCAACCCTAAAAATAATAAAACCAATGGAATTACCTCTACTCTTATAACCTACCTCCTAAGATACTTAAAACTATATGGTAATCACACTTAGCTATAAGTCTACAAATGAAGTCAGAGCTATAACTATTTGCTCCCCCTCCTATTGCCCCTCTAGTATATATAAGGACTTTACTATAGATATCTATAGTATTATCAATAGTTAATAAGAATATAAAAAAGAACCCCTAAAGTTTGCCCTAATTACTAGTTTAGTCAAAATCTATAGGATCTATAGAAGTACTCTTCTAGAAGAACTACAAGAATCCTCAACATAAATATCTATGTAGATTAGGGCTACAACTGATATCCAAATCTCTAATATCTGTATTATTAAACCCTGACATAGTATAGTTAAACTAGTATTCTTAGTCACTGTAGAAGTCTATCCTACCAAAATAATTTATATCACTAAGGGTAAATTATAGATATATCATTAGATTAGAAGAACTAAAACAATCTAGTTAGCTACCTCCTATACATAATGTACTGAATATTGGAAATACAGTTACCCTAAAGCTAGATGCACTAAAATTGTTGATTTCTATACACTCTATAGAAGTGTAGTATACAAATCTAAGAATTACTCAATTCTCTCCTTTCTGTCACAATGGTTTATCTACCTTAAACTCCTTAGTATAGATAATGAATAATTTGTAATAATTATATATACCCTATACGGTTCCTATTACAGCCACTCTGCCAACGCCTACATACAATGATATGTCATATTAGATGAGTACCTTCAATTAGTATTCCTACCACTCCTATGCATATCTTTCTGGCAAGCATAGGCTCTGGCTTCTGAAGTTGGAATATATCACCTCTATTATATTAGCTAAGATATAACTGATCTAGTAACCACTAGTATGCACCCTAATACATGATCGGATAACTTAGGTAACTCATATGACTAGTCATCATAATAGTATAACATATGAGCTGATTGAGCCTATATTACATAATAATAATCTACCCAAGATCGGCTATCTATTACTCATAACTATTATATATAACTATACCCAGTAGTCTACCTAGGTACTATGACATTCACTGAACTTATTCTAGGTTGATTAGAAGGTATGTTAGAACCTATGATCAACTCTTGAGCCATGGAACCACATGATGAGTGTTATTACCACTGAGCCCTCAATAAGCAAGATGAGGTATTAGTAATATGACATGTATAAGATTATATGTATGCGATCAATGATAGGGCTTGTAACCTTGATCTCATCATGATATACTGATTGGTCACATCATTAGAGGATAGGACTTGAGGAGTTTCTTCTCTGAAGGCCCTGAATAATCATGCCAAATCTGTCTTCAATTCTCCAATCATAAAACTAATCTCCCTCTAGGAAATCAGGAAAGAATATAGGAATCTTGATAGAATGTTTTAATGGGGTTTGTTTCCTTTATAAAGTTTGGCCATAGCTACTTAGTCAGAAATGGGTATTTAAGAGGGAGTGGACAAGTGATGTATTTTGTTTGTTCTTCTTTTGATAGCCATCATCTCAAGTCTTGTACTATCTTTGAGCCATTAGAATATATTTTGCTTTAGTTCAATAAATTATCAATCTTCTCTTGACTCCTTGATAAAGGTAGAAAATATAAGTGGTTTTAACTTACTGGTTAAGATATTTAAGTTCACTCAGTAAGACCCTCTTGTAAAGCTTCTTGTGTCTATACCTATATCTACATCCTCAACAAGTCTTCTATCATAATAATATTCATAATCAATCCATTATAACTCCTAGGAATGTAATGATTAGTGATATAAATTTGTCAGAATGAGTTATAGAGTTTCTAAGGGTTTCTTTTAGGTTCTATTTCTTATATAATCCCATGTTATTAATCACTCATTTCTTTTTATAGAAAGCTATATAAGGACAGGTTGTTGGTTGCTTCTATGTTCACAAGTGAAAGCTACCAGGAAAACTGCAGGATTCTGGAAGAATTTGTGGAAAAAGATTTCAAGGAAAAGTTGAAGGACCTTCTACTCTCTCTAACCCCAGGAAAAACAGAACTACAACATATCCGAGCGGAACTAGAAAACAGGATCCCTATAAATGTCATGGGTGATGTTATGAACACTGGTAGTGGTCAGCGTCAAGGTACCTGGATGATGCACTATGATAGAGGTTACGCTTAGATTGTCAACATGTGAGTATGCCGTCTCTACCCTTCACCATTGTGTTAAGTGCTCTGGAGATGATCCTCTGTCACATGACCTTGTGGCGTGACATGGCATGGTGTGGCTTTGCCGTTATCCTTGACTAAGGGCGGGAAGTCAGCCCCATGGGCACGTGATCGGCTGTCGGCATGACATGACATTGGCCTAGTCAGCCATAAGGTCATGATCGGGTGATCAGACTCGTATCGCGAGAGACTATCACAAATTGGGAGTGAGGCCCGAGAGTGTGATAGGTGATCATAGTCAAATCGAGTACTAATCCCGTCCTGTTCTTTCCGGACTCTTCTACAGGCAGCGGTGATTAGGAATCAGGAGATGGTCTAGAACGGGTCTTGGTTCTTTGTGTTTCTATTTCCTTTGTCATCTCTTTGTCAGCTCAGGTGAAGGATGGGATATATAAGCGCGCGGTTGTTATTGTCTTGTTGTCGGGGCAAGGATGGTCTAGTGGTATGGCTGTCCTGGTGTCGTTGTGCAGTAACGTGCAATGTCGTGGGTTCAAATCCTGCTCGTCCCATTCCATACCACGAATTTCTGGTCGGTCATGGGTTTTATAGCGTAAGCGAGTTTTCCCCGACCGTACAAGGTTGCCTAATTACTGGTTCAATCCTTGTAAGCGAATGCGATTGATAATTACAATGGCCGTATGAATGGTTACCCTGACGGCGCTTAGCGATGTATCGCTCCCTCTCTACTTAGGCCATCCGATTAAGTTCGCGCAAAGCCATCCGGTAGAAGAGTGTGACCAATGGAAAAGAGTTTCCTTGTCTTGTTGTCTTTCCTTCCTTCCTTCTTTAGCACATAGCTACCTTGTCTTCTCTGCGAGTACCATTATACGAGCCTTTGAGTTATCTTCGAGCCTTAAAGAATATATTCGTCTTTTCTCGTCTTCAACACTTGAAGTCCACCTTGTTCGTCGTAGGAATGATATCTTCCAGTTGAGCTTTCGTTTAGCCGAGATATCTGAGTTTACTCAGTAGCATTTGCGAAGCGTGCCTGAGGTATCTTTACCGAGTCATATACGAACCATATAGGGTGATCTGTCACACTATATTCTTTAAAGAAGATAGCTTCCTCTTCTTTCGATGTTCCGATGCCTGATGCATCCTCTCTTGCTCTCATTGTGGGCAACCAGCTCACCAACCCTTCGGCCCGATCTGTTCAGACCACCCATTCGGCGGCCTCCAACATCTCAATGGAGGAGGAGGCCACCATTGACCTCAAGCCTGCCGAACTGCAATACGCCAACAAGCATCAGAAAATGGTCATGGACAATTATGTGGCCACGATGCAGGCCTTGCACAAGGCTAGGCAGTTCCTGGGGGAAGACCCGTTGAAACGGGCAGTACAAGATACAGAGGAGGAGTTTCAAAAGCAAAGGGATGATGTGGCCTCGATCGTTTACGCCACCATTGTTCTACACAGAACCATCCAAAAACCCCTCCCCAAGCTGTCCGTGGCATTCCCCCCTTCGATAATAAATCTCCTTTTGGCTGCTGTTGAGCAGATCCAGAAGGAACGGGAGTCCTTCGCACAGAGGGAGTTGGACTACACCAACACTCTAAACAAGGCCCACCAAGATGTGGTCTTGGACCTCAACAAGAAGTTGTCCGACCTCCGCCAACAGCTTGCCGACCAGGCTCTGCATCTGTTGGCCTCCCCTAATGAGCAAATTACTGCACTTACGGCAAACCTGGCCGAAGCGAAGGCCAGAGTGGAAGTCCTGGAGCAGGCCGAGGTTCCACTCCAGGCTAGACTGTGCGACGCGGAACAAACGGTTCTGCGCCTTAGGGCGGAAAATGAAGTCCTCTCCGCCAGGTCTACTCTGAGGAAGGAAGATGTGGTCAAGCTAAGGGAAGACCTTATGAAGGCCACAGACGATGCCAAGCTATGGAAGGACTTGTACTATCAGTACAAGGAGCACTATGGCTCTATTGTATCTCCTCCGGTGTCTAGAAACCCGGATGAGATCATAGACATAGATGACGGAGCAACTCACGTCACTGCTCCTCCTCCAAGGCCCAGAGGCCTCCGAAGGGGTCTGCCTTCCTTTAGGCCGCCTTCCCGACCTGTCTCCCCTACTCCTCCTTCTCCCCCTGCACCTCGTTCAGATATTGCAGGACCATCATGGAGGCACAGGGAAACCTCCTACGCTTCCTTCGCACCACCTCCCCACCCAACCTCTCCTCGTCCGCTAAATGAGAGTGATGTCAGGCGGATTATGCAGGAAGTGCTCAGGCAAACTACCCCACCAGCTCCTCCCTCCAACCGCAGTACCCCCGCTCCGCCTCCTGTCCCGTTGGCCTCCTTCAAGGGTCCCAAGCCAGCTGATCCGGAGAAGTTTTCAGGGAAAGCTGGGGACATAAGGAAGTTCATCGAGCAATGCGAGAACTACTTTGCCCTCCAGTCACACGCCTTCCCCCATGACTGGATCAAAACCAGGTTTGTGTCCACATACATGATGGGTACAGCGCGAATCTGGTGGCAAGCGAACTCGAATCGCTGGACCCAGCCAACCACCATCTAGGACGACTTCACCGAGGCCATGAAGACATACTTCGGAGCCTTTGCCACCAAGCCCCAGGCCATCAGGGAGATGATCAACGCTAAACAAACCAAGGGCATCCTCTCATACCTCACCCACATGGAGGCTCTCAACCAAGTGGTCCAAGGCGACCAAGAGTCTTTCAAGTTTTGGGTTGAGAGGGGCCTGAAGGAAGATCTCCGCCTGGCGATGGCAGCCCAAACCACCTACGAGACTCCAGCAGCCGAGTGGCTATCTCGTGTGGTTCAGGTGGGCCTGGCAATTGAGGATGCTCGGGTGGCCATCCAAGAGTCCTACAAGGGACAATCGACTAAGCAGACCACCGGCGAGTCTGCTCCTTCACCAAGCCGAAAAAGACCTAGGACAAATATCCCTCGGGGTCCTCTTGCCAGGATAAGGGGAAGCTTCCTCAACTCACCGAGGAAGAGAAGGAGTGGGCTAAGAAGAACAAGGCCTGTCTACGCTGCCTGTCCAAACACCATAGTGTCAAGGACTGTTACTCCATGAGGAAATTCTCCATCTCTGCCGTCAAGATTGCCTCGACCAAACGCAAGGCAGATGATGATAGGAACTCCTCCTCCTCCAAACAGCAAAAGACATCGGCAGCTCGTGTGGTCGATCTCCCAGACGACTGGAAGGATGGGGATGATATCCCCATGGTGTAAGTGCCCCTTTCCTTGTGGTATCCCACGCCACCTCTCCCATTTTCCTTTGTTTCCTTTAAGTCCCAGTTGGATTGAAACATCGAATTTGTTGCACGAAATTTCCTTTAAGACCATTTGTTTGAAATTTCCTTTGTGCTTTTCGTTACTAAGGAGCTGGTGTTCACAACCATCGTTGCGTTCTCGGTGGGTGGGCCTGCCAGCATTGAGGCTAATGTAATTCATGATACCCATGAGTGATGTGTGATGACCTAATGTCTGGAATGACTGTTATAATACCCTCATGTATTATTTTCCTTCTTTTCTTAGAGGCGTTGACTAGAGGTTGTGTTTTCCTTTTTTTCTTTTTGCACAAGTTCTGCCTGAGGAGGACCTGTTCCGGGTCGAAATGCGCTGGCCGTATAGTAGACCACCACTCTTACTGCACTCAATGAGTTACCAAGTTTTGCCTCATCGCATTTCCAACTCCCACTGTTCGAACAAACCTCCTTGCGGACAAGACGTATAGCGAGATCCGGCCACGAGTTTCCCAGGAGAGATCAGGGAACGTATTCGCTACCGCCATCATGTCAACCATCGTTTCCTCCAAAGAAGGCCCTGCCCAAGGCAGGTGCATTACGATTCCAGTCACTTTGCGCTGGAAAACTCATTCCATTGAGGGTCCCCAAGTACACGTGATTACAGCTACAGCCAAACTGGACAACGGAGTGACCTGCGCCTATATCTCTGATCGCCTCCCTGTCTCTAAGAAGAAACGGTCCCAGGCAGTCAACGTCTTCGCCTACGATGGTTCCTGTCGTCAAGAGTGGTACTATACTCCAAAACTCCAGATGCAGGTCCTCAACCATCGCGAACTCATTGATTTTGACGTTGGCTCTATGCCTCCAGATGTGGATATCTACCTTCCTGTTAAGTGGTTCCAAGATTATGAACCACAGGTCGATTATGACCAGGCTGTTCTCGTGGGATTCCCCTCCTCCAAATGCAAGAACCATCTTGTGACACCACAGGTCCAGATAGCCTCGGCATTTGAATTGATCAAGGACAACAACTTCTACACCAACTCCGAAGCTGTCGGAGGCAGACTGCTTGGGTGGGTGGACACCCCAGTCAATGAAGGAGTTGTCCGTCATTGGTGCGCCACCATGACAAGGGCTCCAGTGGGCGATTTCGCCAAGTTCTTCATGCGGTCTTCCATCTCCTCGACCTCTGAAGGTGACAAGTGGGAACAAATCTATCCTGCTGTCTTCTCCGAACGACTTGCCTCTTCACTCCCTCCCCATCGGGAATGGGACTGCAAGATTGACTTGAAGGAAGAACGACTCCTCCCTGGGGCCCGCTTTACCGTCTATCTGGGACTGAGCTCCAGGCCCTACGTGAGTACCTTGATCGAATGATCAAGGAGGGAAAGATTAGGCCCTCCAAGTCTCCCGCTGGCACTCCTATCCTGTTCGTGAAGAAGGCTGATGGTTCCCTCCACCTTTGTGTCGACTACCAGGGTTTGAATAAGATCGTTATTCAAAACCGCTACCCTCTGCCCCTCATGGGCGAACTGAGAGACCGAATCGGCAATGCTCAGTGGTTCACCAAGCTCGACCTCAAGAACGGCTATAACCTCATCCGCATTGCCGAGGGTGACGAGTGGAAAACTTCTTTTCGCACTCGCTATGGCCAGTACGAGTATTTGGTGATGCCATTTGGTCTCTGCAATGCCCCTGCTGTCTTCCAGGAAATGATGAACACGATCTTTCGTGACCTTCTCGATCTGGGTGTCCTCATTTACCAGGACGACATCCTGATCTATGCCGCAACCAAGGAAGAACACGACCGCCTCGTGCACGAAGTCCTCAAGCGCCTTGACAAACATATGCTGGCCCTCAAGCCTGCCAAGTGAGTCTGGGCGGTCCATGAAGTGGAATTCTTGGGTTTCAACATCTCCGACAAGGGCATTAGCATTTCCGAGGATAGGATTCAAGCCGTCCAAGACTGGCCTACTCCCACTACGGTTCGAGATGTCCGTTCGTTTCTGAGCCTCACCAACTTTTATCAGGTCTTCATCCAAGGATTTTCCAAGATCACGATGCCCCTGACAAACCTCACCAAAAAAGACTAGCCCTAGACCTGGGGGTCTCCGCAGTAGTCTGCCTTTGAGACCCTTAAGGCCCTCTTCACCTCTGCGCCCATCCTTGTCCACCACGATTCTCAAGTCCCCCTTCAAGCTGAAACCGATGCCAGTGACTTTGCCCTGGGGGGCGTGCTGTCGCACCAGTTTCCTGATGGCTCCATTCACCCTTTGGCCTTCCACTCTCACAAACTTGAACTAGCGGAGCAGAATTATGAGATCTATGACAAGGAAATGCACGCAGTGTTTGACTACCTTTACATGCAATGGAGACATTGGTGTGAGGGAACGGCTCATCCAGTGCTGGTGATTACGGACCACAAGAACCTGGAGTACTTCACGACAACTCAGCTCCTCTCCAGGAGACAGGCCCGGTGGATGGAGAAGTTGGGCACCATCGATTTCCAGGTAGTGTATCAGCCAGGTAAGTCCAATGATGCGGCTGATGCCTTGAGCAGATGTGGGGACCACGTCCCTACGGAGGGGGCACCGGAGCTCGGTCTTCTCTTCCTCAAGAAAGGACAGTATATTGCTGCGATTGAGAAAAGCTATACCTCGCTCAATCCTTCCTTTTATCAAGCCTTGAGAGAAGCCATTGCTGCTGACCCTGAATGCCAGTGCATTCTGAGCTCGCCACAGGAACCCTACAGTGTTCATGACGGCCTTCCAATGTAGAATGGTCTGTGGTATGTACCCCCATCTCTTCGCACTGAGGTCCTCAAGTCTAGGCACGATCACCCCACGGCAGGCCACTTAGGCTGAGATAAGACCTTTGATCTTATCGACAGAGACTTATACTGGCCACATCGACGGTAGGATATAGCTGAGTATATCTCTGTGTGCGACCAGTGCCAACGGAACCAGGACCGCTGACACAAGGCCTATGGGCAATTACTTCCGTTGGAGATACCCTACAGGCTGTGGGAATCGATCTCCATGGACTTCGTGACAGACCTCCCTCCCTCTGATGGCTTCACCCAAGTGTGGGTGATCATTGATCGCTTTACCAAGATGGCGCATTTCATTCCTCTTGGCCCTAATGTCGACTCCAGGCACCTTGCCAACGTTTTTGTCCATGAGATCTGGAGACACCATGGTCTACCTGCCAACATCGTCTCCGATCGTGACCCCAAGTTCAAATCCTTTTAGGGTCACGTAATGGATCAGCTCGGGGTTAAGTTGTCCAAGAGCACTGCTGCTCACCCCCAAACTGACGGATAGACGGAACGGCTGAACCAGGTCCTGGAAGCCTATCTCCGCGCCTATGTCAACTTTGAGCAATCTGATTGGGTTTTCTTTCTCGCCCTAGCAGAATTCGCGTACAACAACGCCAAGTCATCCTCCACTGGGGTGTCCCCTTTCTTCCCCAACTTTGGATATCACCCTTCGCTCGACGCTGTTCAAACAGTCTCCGCCTATCGGGGAAGTGAGGCCTTAACCAGACAATGGACCACCATCTGGCAACGTCTTTTCACAGCCCAGCAAAAGATGGTTGCATGGTACGACAAGTCACACCTAGCCTTCCCAGCCCTTAAGCCCGGAGACCGCGTCCTACTTAAGCGAGACGATATCACCCCCTCCTGACCTTCCCGCAAGCTAGAGGCAAAGTTTCCTGGTCCCTTCGAGGTACTCAAACCCATCGGACCTCGGGCATACAAACTCAAACTTCCCTTCTCTTGGAAGATCAACCCTGTTTTCCATATCTCGAAGCTGGAACCCTACTATGTTTCAAACCGGTTCCCTGTTCATCCTCCTCCTACCCCTGAGATCGAGGAAGGTGAGAACTATTTCTTCATTTCGGAAATCGTTAAAGTCCGGAACAACAGGAAAACCAAGCGGGTGGAATATTTTGTGTTGTGGGAAGGATACCCTCGGGATGAGGGGAGTTGGGAACCCTTGGAGGCACTGCTAGTCAACGGTGAACCTATCGATGCTCTCTTGACCTTTCGACAGGCCATCCAGAGGCCGAGCGCCAAGCTACTGAATCAGAGGAGGCTCCACCATGCAAGCGAAGACGGAGGAATTGAGGTATGTATAGTTGCTCCTTCCTCCATTGTTGGTTCCCCTTAAATGCAGTGGGGTGACACCATTGTGTCCTAGCATGATCCTGAGTCCCCTTGAAGCTCCATCGAGTTGGAATTATCTCCCCCTACGAGCTGCAGGAAACCGTCCCTTTGCCTCGGTTTCTCTCAGAGGGAAGGGAGAACTGACATAAGGCTAACTCCTATGCGCATGGGGGCCATGCACCTTAGAAGGGGCGTAGTGTTATGAACACTGGTAGTGGTCAGCGTCAAGGTACCTGGACGATGCGCTATGATGGAGGTTATACTTAGATTGTCAACATGTGAGTATGCCGTCTCTACCCTTCACCATTGTGTTAAGCGCTCGGGAGACGATCCTCTGTCACATGACCTTGTGGCGTGATATGGCATGGTGTGGCTTTGCCGTTAGCCTTGACTAAGCAAGGGAAGTCAGCCCCATGGGCACATGATTGGCTGTCGGCATGACGCGACATTGGCCTAGTCAGCCATGAGGTCATGATCGGGCGATCGGACTCATATCGCAAGATACTATCACAAATCGGGAGTGAGGCCCGAGAGTGTGATAGGCGATCATAGTCAAATCGAGTACTAATCCTATCCTGTCCTTTCCGGACTCTTCTACAGTTAGCGGTGATTAGGAATCAGGAGATGGTCTAGAACGGGTCTTGGTTATTTGTGTTTCTATTTCCTTTGTCATCTCTTTGTCAGCTCGGGTGAAGGATAGGATATATAAGCGCGCGGTTGTTCTTGTCTTGTTGTCTAGAAAAGTGTATTTAAATAGGGAATAGAGTATGCTTGTCTTGTTGTCTTTCCTTCCTTCCTTCTTTAGCACATAGCTACCTTGTCTTCTCTGCGAGTACCATTGTACGAGCCTTTGAGTTATCTTTGAGCCTTAAAGAATATATTCGTCTTTTCTTGTCTTCAACACTTGAAGTCCACCTTGTTCGTCGTAGGAACGATATCTTCCAGTTGAGCTTTCGTTTAGCTGAGATATCTGAGTTTACTCAGTAGCGTTTGCAAAGCATGCCTGAGGTATCTTTACCGAGTCATATACGAACCATATAGGGTGATCCGTCACAGGTGAAACATTCTAACACAAAGAAATAGTTATGTACCTGGGAGTCATGCTCCACAGAAATGAAGGATACACCCAACACTGCCAACAACGACTAGGACAAGCAACTAAAAGTCTGTTTAATATTAGCAGACTGGCAACTGGAGCCAAAGGACTAAATGTGCACATGGCAAAAAGACTTGCGAGAGTAGTGGTCTACCCTTCCCTGTCCTATGGAGCTGACACATTCCACCTAAACCTCATAACTGAAAAGGCTACAAAAATCCTAGAAAGAGGCTCAGAATAGGCAGCAAAATGGGTATGCAGTATGTTCAGAACCACAAACAATGAAAAAGTGATAAAAGAAGCTGGTCTAAACCCCATAGAAATCGAAGTGCGTAGGTACCAGGCAAACTACAGAGCCAGACTATTAGCAATCGGAAAAGACCACCCCAACTTCAAAAGATTCCCAAACCTACTAGACTACGTAAATAAAACCCCACACCTACCAAGAACCACAATCTAGAGCTGCCGAACCTTCTCCAGCGTATGGTCTATGATGAGAATGCTACAGATATACACCATACTCTGGACAATCAAAGATGAACTAGGTACTAGACCATTCTTATACGCCAAACTAGTACCCCCGACCAGCGCATAGCCAATCGAGTGCAAAGGAAAGCCCATCCTGGCCAATTTCAAAGACAAAGTAAAACAACTGGAAACATTCCCAAGGACCTTCGAGGAAGACCACCTAGCTATCTTCACAGATGCATTGCAAGTCAACAAGAAAAACCAAATACGACTGGGAATCGTTGTATACCTAGGATCGAAATAGATAACCAAGTTCAACAGAAGCCTCGGTACCAGGTCACAAGTCTTTGACGGAGAGCTAGAAGTAATCAGATAAGTGTTCGAGACCATAGCACACCTAAAAAAGAAGATACCTGAGATCCAAAAGCTTACCATCCTAAGCGACTCCCAGGCCACTCTGGTTACAGCGCAAAACCTGTACCTGTTGAACACGCAACATATCGCCAGACAAATTTTCCAACTGAACTCTGAACTCCATAGTTAAGGAGCAGCTGCAAACGTGGACTAGGTCCCAGCATATGAAGGAATAAAAGGCAACGAAGAAGCAGACGAAGAAGTGAAAAAAGTGTCGAAAACCTAAGCACTGAAATCCCCAAGTCAAAAAACTGCACTCATGAGAAGCACCATCTACTGAAGAATCTGAGAATCCATCAAAGAAAAACTCGAACAGTATACTGGTAGGAAAAACCCCACAGTGGACAAGTATGACTACCTCCAGTACTTCGCTAGCACAAGAGTATACCAGTTCTGAATAGGCCAGGCCTACATCCCCAACTTTATCCCATGGGATAGTGAACACAACATATGCCTCTATGGAAACCATAAAAGTGTCGAACATTTCCTACTCGAATGCCTGTCCAAATAAAGCTCGAGCGACACAATCCCAAACAACACAAACCTAGAAAAAGTCCTCTATGACGACCTGGTGCTATGGGAAAAATTAGTCAAAAAGGGACTGGAAGACCGCCCCCAAAACATGGACCCCCAGAGCCCTCCCAAATCTAAATAAGAGAGAGTAGAAGGTCGGAAGAGTCAGAGGAGGATGTTTGAGGACTGAGAGAAAGGATGCGGAATACTGCAGAAGGATTTTCTTTTTCTTTTTCTTTTTCTTTTTCTTTTTCTTTTTCTTTTTCTTTTTCTTTTTCTTTTTCTTTTTCTTTTTCTTTTTCTTTTTCCTTTCTTCTTTTCTTTTTTTTTTCCTTTTTCTTTTTCTTTTGGAAACTTTACCGTGTTGCTCATTCTACTTCCTTTTTCTCTAGTTAGTCTATCGTATTAAGTTAGCGAGAAAGATGCCCCACTGGAGGAAAAGTATATTTAAGTTAGAGAATAGAGTATAGTTGCTTCTATGTTCACCAAAGGAAAAGAGTTTCATTCATTGCTTCTATGTTCAATGTCGTGGGTTCAAATCCCACTCGCCTCATTCCATACCACAAATTCCCAGTTGGTCACAGGTTTTGTAGCATAAGCGAGTTTTCCCTGACTATGCAAGGTTACCTAATTACTAGTTCAGTCCTTGTAAGCGAATGCGACTGATGATCTCAATGGCCATATGAAGGGTTACCCTGATGGCACTTAGTGACGTATCAATCCATCTCTTAGTTAGGCCATTCGATTAAGTTTGTAAATAGTACCGCTCTGCTAGAGATTGTGACTGATGGAAGAAGGGTATAGTTGCTTCTATATTCTAGGCTCCTCAGTTCTTCTGAACAACACCCCAACATCACTTGCCTCAAACCAATCATCACAAACCCTTATAAGGAAGGTAACCCTTTAGTATACTCCCTATTACACAAAAACGCATCTATTGAACTAACTTATTTGGCTCTTAGATAGAGACTTAGTATAAAGTACACAAATAAGCAAACTCAATAAATACCCCCAACACAAAACTAACCTAAAGAAAAAGTGGACACCGAAAAACCCATCATCTAGAACAAAAATGGAACGTTCATCATCGCCAACTGCAATGGCTTCTACTATAGCAACTACTATAAAGACAGCTCATGCATGTACCACTACCACTACCGTATCTACTACAGCCACTAGGACCCTGTGACCATATGTTAATGCAGCCCCAAACCCTATCACTGCAAGAAAAACAACAAAAAAGAACCACAACTCTATCGCAGACAAAATTAAATAAGTACAGAATAAAGGGACGAACACCCTACCAACTGAAGTCAATAGTGTTGAAGGACACCTCATTTCCATCCTAAATGCACAAAAAGATATCCTACAAGCAATCCTATCCCTAGCAAGGTCGGTCAAGATCCTGACCAGTACCGCCACCCCCTCCCTACCAGCTACCCCTGCCTAGCCAGCACCCCCTCCCAGGCCTTCAAAGACAACTAAACCCAACAGCTCTAGAAGTAATCATAGATGAACTCGAAAATAACAAAGTCCTATCCATACTAGAGAGAAGAGCATATATCTAACCCATAGTACAGAGGTTGCCAAGCCACCCTAGACTGTCAGCCTACAGGCTCCAAGAAGTAATAGCCCTTAAACTCTAAGTAAAAGGAGTCCACTACACCAAAAGACACTTCCTCATCGATATAGACCAAAGAGGGGTAATCACCCTCTACAGTCCACACCATGTCCCCATCGATGAATACATACCCCACTTCAGCGCAATCAAACAAGCCATCCAAGACTATGCCAGACAACTATACGGGCCCATCGAGATAGGCCTGCAAAACATCAAAATATGAGTAATGGACATCGAAATCAAAGAACTCCCCCCCACAGTCAATGAAGTATTTGAGTTGGCAGCAAAAGACATCTATCTGTATAAATAGATCCCTCTCCTAGGAATCCATGTAGTACTAAAGAATGACGAACAAAACCTACACCTCTGTGACCTTATCTTAGAAGTTTGCCCCCAAGACCTAAAGTACCTTGAATCCCCCAACAACCTCTATATTTTTAGGCACTTTTGCCAGGACCTCCTGGAGCCATCCCCTTGTGACAAATAAAATAAGAAACCAAACAACATGACTGGCAAAAAACTATGGGATGGTAAAGTGACAGAGTAAGAATAAGGTTTTGCGAAGAAATACATACGGTAGCAGTAGAGGATTTCCTTTGTCAGATGGGTAATGCTTTCAGTAGGAATGGAGGATTTCTTTACTTATAGCTATGTTGCTCCTTTTACTTCCTCTTCACTTAGCTAGGCTATCCTATTAAGTTAGTGTAAAAGCTACCCTACTAAGGGAAGAGTGTATATAGCTTTTTAGCTTAAAAAGGGAATAGAGTTTTCATTACTTCTATGTTCGAGTTTTCCCTGACCATGCAAGGTTGCCTAATTACTGGTTCAGTCCTTACAAGTGAATACGACCGATGACCTCAATAGCTGTATGAAGGGTTACCCTGACAGCGCTTAGCGATGTATTGCTCCCTCTCTTATTTAGGCCATTCGATTAAGTTTGCAAATAGTGCTACCTGCTAGATAGTGTGACTGAAGGAAAAGAGTTTCATTGCTTCTATGTTCAGACAATACCAATATAGAATGATCAGAAATAGAGGTATAGACAATACCCTCACTATACTTTTCCACAAAATAGACATCCTATAAAAAGCAGGCTATAAGGTCACCACAGGATTCTTTGACATCAAAGGAGCCTTTGATAACATGACCTAGAAGAAACTCCAAGATAGGCTAGAGGAAGATAATACTCCAGGTTATATGATACATTGGATAATGTCATTTCTATCATAAAGGACTATCAAGCGATAATATAAAGGCTCCCTAGAATGCTACTTCGAGATATAAGTTAGCATGCTACAAGGATCCCCCCTCTCACCTCTCATATTTGTTATCTATATAAAGACAATCTATGATATAGAAGAACCCTACCTAGTCAAAAGCTACGCTAATGATGTTTCGATCACAGTATACTCCAATCAGCATAAGAACAACCTAGTGAAACTATAATAGAGGTTCTAACAAGTTAAAAACCAGGGTACAGAACTCAACATCTGCTTCTCCCATGACAAAACTGATCTCATCTACTGGCAAACAATGAATGAAAATGATAGCACAGAGGACTATAAACAAGTACAGTTCAGAAGAATCTTTATCACCCTTAAGCAATGGTTCAGGTACTTAGGATACTTCACTGATAGCAAAAGAAAGCCAGCCTTACACTTCCAACAGTGGATTAGTGGAACCTTAAGCCTATAGAAGCTTATACAAGGACTAGTAGGAACAGGAAAAGGTCTTACCCTACATAATACAAGAAAAATGATCATGTCTATCATGATCCTAAAAGTCACCTTTGGACCAAGTATATTTTAACCTGATAGTAGAATGACCAGTCATATGGGCACACTCTTCAACCAGTTTATAATATAGATAATGGACTACTTCAGTACTATGCCAGTAGGACCTCTTAGGAGCCTTGTATATATCCCTCCCCTAGAACTTCTATACTTTTTTATACAATAAAGGTATACAGTCAGGGTAGCAACACTCCCACTAGGATATGTAGTCACACTAGCCTTCTGTTACAGCCAAGGTACTAAGGCCTCTATACAATAATAGGTTATATTACTTGAGTACCTTTTAGTGAGTATACCTCACCTACCCTGTGTGTAAGGACTATGCAGAAGTGGGCTCCACCCTAAAAGGATAGAATGTGTTACCTCTGTTATGATAAGTTAGGATCTGACTAATCCATCATGCTCTGATATGTGCCCTAACACATGATCGATAACTCAGGTAATTCGTGTATCTAGTCAACATTATGGTATGACCTATGAGCTAATCAAGCCTAAGTCGCATGATGATGATCTACCCAAGATCAGTGATCCATTACTCATATATCACTAATCATTTCTATTATGACTCCTAGGAATGATACGATTAGTGATACAAATTTGTCAGAATGAGTCATAGAGGTTCTAAGGGTTTCTTTCAGGTTCTATTTCTTATATAATCTCATGTTATTGATGACTCATTTCTTCATATAGAAAGGGTATTTAAGGGATAGTTGTTAGTCACTTCTGTGTCCTCCGTCATAGCTTGACATAGCTGCAAGCGGAGGTTCTTTAGACGACCCCTAGCGGGGTCGTAAAGATAAAATAAAAATGAATTTCCCCCCCCCTAGTCACTTCTGTGTCCAGGGT